>JANBXE010000018.1:0-163716 GCA_024271855.1 Wickerhamomyces bisporus
GGACACAGCTAAAGCTGTGTTGAATCCATTTTTAGTCTTCTACAAACTCGTATGGTATGACTGCTTTATCTGGGTTGGGCTGATGATTTTAGGATATTCTGTATCAGAAGAAGAGAAATGTGCATATGAAAGTGTCTCAGACTTTATTCTGGGAATTGAACCTGCAAAGACTGAAGAATAGATCCAGAGTTTGGGTTGATATATTATGAAATAGAAAGACTACAATTATACTCATGACTAATAAATAGAAATGAGAATTGAGTAAATATTGACTGCTACTTGTATCAAAGTTTAACTTTTGATTGGAGGTTCTTTTTTAGTGCCGCTTCACCTGAAGACAAGATTCTTTCAACCATGAGTTTTTTAGCTTCTTCAAGAGTCGGCTTTACTGAAACATGGACCAATCCTTCTTGAACAACAGTTCCGACCAGAGTGTGATCTCTTGTATACAGATCGCCATACATCAGTATTCTTGAATCTCCAGACTTAGGATTTTCAATATGAAACAATAACCAATCGTCAGCTTTAAATGGTCTATGAAAGTATATGGAATGATCTAAGCTGGCACTAAAACCGGATGACCAGCCTGGCCTACCGTGGAATTTAGGTGCTTGACTTAAGAAAAACCCATCAGAAACATAAGCGAATATAACGTAGCCTAACAAATCATCTTCAATTGGCTCTTTAGACTTCCAAAAGTAATCTAAAGATATTTGATCTGGCGCCTTACCTTTATCCGGATGATTCGGATCAATCCCATGAGACCAAAACTCAGGTTTAAATCTTTGATCCATCGTAATATTAATGAGATCATCAAGGTAAGCATCAATTGTTGCCTCAGTGCCTTTAGGAAATTTCAATAGTCCTTTATCCAAAACGCCTCTTTTGAAAGACTCTCTAGTGCTGAAGAACTCTGTTGCAAAAGAATCAATTATATTATCAGGGGATTTCTTACTGTGAGCCGGCTGTGGAGCTGGAGGCTCTCGTTTTGCTTTTTTCAAAGTGAAAGAACAGATTTGCATAAAGATAACTTTATTTTCTTGGTACGCTTTGATCTCTCTTGATATAAACGATCCACCATCTCTTATTCTATCAACCTTGTAGTGAATAGGTAGTTCTGGATTTCCACCTAGAATGAAATAAGCATGTAATGAGTGAGGAACAAACTTACTACCTTGGGGAATGGTTTTGATCGCAGCGTGTAGAGCCTGAGCACAAATAGTTCCTCCAAATACAGAGCGACCTCTAAAAGGGATGGAAAGTTTTGTCTTGTTTGTAAAGAGATCAGTTCCAATCTTGACGACACTCACCAAATCCTTTAATGAGGACTTGTTGGTATTCATTGTCAAAAAAAGGTTTTGACATAAAAAAGAAGAGAAAAGCAGATAGAATAGAGAAGCTTCCCCATAAAATCGCTATGATTGTTTGGGTCTACGACTCATTCGCGAATAAAGCAATACTATCACGTGACTAAACCGGGTAACCTCATCGCAAAATTTTATTTTTCACATACATTTAAATTTTTTATTATGTGCTTCTTTCTATGTTTTGCATCTTCTGATATTAGATAAGTGTTTAAAGATGGGAAGTAGACGTCATAAAAACAAGCAAGCTGCACCACCAAGCTTTGAGGATTTCAGTTCCAGAAAATCCAAGAAGGAACAAAAGAGAAAGAGATCAGATTCGGTTTCTGAATCAAGTAAACCAATTAAGAAGAAGTCTTTTGATGATAAGAAGAAACCTAATAAAAAAACCAAAGAACTAGAGGAAGATGAAAAGGATATAATAAAAAGACAAAGAGAAGAAGAAAAAGCTTTGCCAGAAGTTGATTTGGAAGAATTGGCCAGCGCTAAGAAAAGCTTATTCGATGATTCTGAAGACGAAGAATTAAATGATGAGTTCGATGGTGAAATTGATGATGAAATTGATGGTGACGAATTCTACGACTCAGATGAAGAGGCCCGTGCTCGTCCAATGTTCTCAGATGATGATGAACTTGACGAAGATGCTTTGGAAAACTTAAACGCTACAAACATGGAAGCTTTATCTGCTAAATTAGACGAAGAGGCTGAATTAGAAGAGCAAGAAGCTGAAGAGGAATTACTACAAACAAACATCATCCAACCAAGAGCCAAGATTTTACCATCTGCAGAAGCTCTGGCTTTGGAAAACTCTGGACCAAAAGATTTAAACGTTTTAAGAACCAGAATGATTGAAATTGTTAAGGTTTTAGAAGATTTTAAAAAAATGGGTGAAGAAGGAAAATCAAGAAATGACTATACTGATAGATTAATTCAAGATATATGTGACTACTTTGGTTACTCTCCATACTTGGCAGAAAAATTATTTAATCTATTCTCTCCTTCAGAAGCTATGGAATTTTTTGAAGCAAATGAGATTGCAAGACCAATAACAATTAGAACGAATACATTGAAAACAAGACGTCGTGAATTGGCCCAAGCTCTAGTCAATCGTGGTGTCAACTTACAACCAATTGGTTCATGGACCAAGGTTGGTTTGCAAATTTTTGATTCCCAAGTCCCGATCGGTGCTACTCCAGAATATCTTGCTGGTCATTACATTTTACAAGCTGCTTCTTCATTCTTACCATGTATGGCCTTAGCCCCACAAGAGAATGAGCGTGTTTTAGATATGGCTTCTGCTCCAGGTGGTAAAACTACATATTTATCTGCTTTGATGAAAAATACCGGCTGTATTTTTGCAAATGACTCCAATAAAGCTAGGACAAAATCATTGATTGCAAATATTCATCGTTTGGGGTGCAAGAACACTATTGTATGTAATTATGATGCTAGAGAATTTCCAAAAGTTATTGGTGGGTTTGATAGAGTTTTGTTGGATGCTCCATGTTCAGGTACAGGTGTTATAGCAAAAGATGAAAGTGTTAAAGTTAGTCGTACAGAGAAAGATTTCATACAGATTCCACATTTACAAAAACAATTGATTTTGAGTGCTATCGACTCAATTGACGCTAACTCTCCAACTGGTGGCTATTTAGTGTATTCAACTTGCTCTGTTATGGTTGAAGAAAATGAAGCCGTTGTTGATTATGCTTTACGTAAAAGACCTAATGTTAAATTAGTTGACAGTGGATTGGAAATTGGTAAAGACGGATTCACAAGTTTCAGAGGTAAGAAATTTCACCCAAGTCTGAAATTGACCAAAAGATACTATCCACATACTTATAACGTTGATGGGTTTTATGTTGCCAAATTAAAGAAAATTGCTCCAAGTCCCCATGATATCAGTAAAGCTGGTGCTAAAGAAAAAGAAAGTTTGGCTAGAGCTGAAGAAGAAGAAGAAAGTATTATTAATAATGATTTCGCCAGTTTCAATGATGAAGAAGATGATGAGTTAGTCCAAAGATCAAGGGCACATCAATTGAAGAAAAAGGGGATTAAGTATTTACATAAGAAAGAAGAGTAGGGTTGCATTGTATATCGAAATCATTAAAAAAAGGAAATTAATTCTATAGAAAAGACAACTACACTTAAGTTTTGTAAAAAAATTTAATATTAATCAATTAACACACTAGCATTACCCAAATTATGTTCTTTAATATAGTCAGGACCGTATTCATCATATTCTTGTTTTGTTAAGTATCTGGCATCATCACTTGTTGACCATTTAGCCATACCTCTCCAAGCATCATTTAACGGATCCTGTGCAATTCTAACTCTTAAAGGAGCTTCACTTGGTAGAAATTTTCTGTATTCATTGTAGACTCTTTCTTCAAACCCTTGAAATAAAGCTTGTCCACCAGTGATGAAAATATCTTTTAATACATCATAGCTATCACCAGAAAATCCTTTTCCTCCTAATGTGTTTAATAATAGATTCTCACCAATTTCAATTATCCCAGCTTGATCTAATCCCACTATGCTTGGTTGAAATAGAACTTCAGGAATTCTGATTCTTTCAATGTTTAGATGCATTTGATGTTGTTCATGTGAATCTTCAGAGTTAAAGGGCCTTGGGCCGCGAAGATATAAGTGTAATATACTTTTTTTCCAATCATATTGTGCTTCCATGGTGTCTTCTTCCGTAAAACTTGGATCAAACTCTAATAATTCTTTTTCTAATTTTAACAAAGTTTGTTCTTCCTCTTCTAATAATTCTTCTTCATCTGGATCATCTTTTGAAATGTCTCTGTAAATAGCCCAATCATCATCATTTGCACCAAAAGTATCATTGGGATCGTTGTCTATAGTTGCATTTCCTCTTTTTCTTTTAGCTCCAGATCCTTTATCTTCTGCAGCTAATGATGCAATATTTTTCATACGTTGTTGAGCAGCTAAGGATTTTCTATCGTTCAATTGTTCTTTTAGTTTGGCACGATCCTTTCTTCTCTGTATTATCACTTTAAGTTTTCCACGACGGTCATGAATCCAAGCTTTCAAATCCCTTTCCCTCCATTCTTTATCTCTTTGAGCCTCTTCTTCAATTCTCTTTCTTTCCTCCTCTTTGGCTATTTTCGCGCGTTGGCGAGCTTCATAATTAGCCTTGATCAATTTTTGTTTACGTTTTTCTTTAATCGAGTCTTCATCTAACTGATCATCTGGAATATCAACCAGTGGAAAAGACGGTGTTTCATTTGTTGTTTGATCATCACCGACATCTTGCTTTCTAGCTCTCTTCAAAGATTTTTCCAAATTTAAATAATATTTATTGAAATCATTCTCATTTTCAAATCCTTCTTCCTTGTATGTGGATTGTTGCAATTTTTTGTTTAAATTGGAAATACGTTGAGATAATCCAGTATAATATTCATATTCTTGCTCCTTTTGAATCAATTTTTCCAGCCTTTTCTGTTGGGCCTGTTCTTGTAATCTTCTACCACTTTCTTTTCTTTTTTCGGCCTGTCTTTGCAATTCTTCTTCAGATTTAACCTGTTTCTCAACTTCTGTAAATGGTGCCTCCACCGTAATATCGGTATTTTCGAGATTTGAAAGTGTGAGATAAGATGATAATTCTTCCTCATAATTTGAAGATACATAACAATAATCCTTGACCATATTATCAACCTGATGACTGTTTGTCTTTGTTGGAAAATAAGGATACTTCAGTTGTAGTAGATTGTTCAAATAAGTTGAAGATTGATGACCACCCCAGTTCAACCTTTTAGCTTCAGATAGCAAGCCTCTCCCTTTAATAACAGGAATGATATGAGTTTTCTCATGCCCAGTACCAATAACCAATCCATTAGATCCGCCATTTTGATAAAATGAAAACAAACTATCAATACCGAAATTCAACTTTTGAATCCCATATAGCTCATAAAACATTTCATAATAATTCTTTCTTTGAAGTAACGGTTGTGCAGGAGGCTCATTTATGACTAAAGGATTATCAATTGAATCTGTAACACCAAGGTGGTTGAAGGAATAATCTAAAATTTGTTCTACCAAATCCCAATTAGTTATAAAGTTGGCATCAAAAGGCGATCTAGCTTGATTTTTCACAGATGTATCCAAATAAACATCATTCCCAACAAAACCAAAAGTCTTGTTTAGCTTACGGTCTCTAAATTTTGAAATTAGAGTTGGAAATTGATGAAAATTGTCGCCTGAATTTGCGTAACCGATTCTAGTGTTAGCAGTTCCCAAATCTATTATTATAGGAGTATTCGGGCTATAATCGGTGAACTTCTCCGGTTCATGAGACGCTGTGTAGTCCTTTATTGGATATACTTGTCTAGGAGCTTCATTAGTGACAGACATCGTGTATTTAAACAAGAAATTGATTAACGAAAACACTCTCAACACTGCTGGTGGCAGTTTAATTAAAAAAACAAACTGGAAGAACACTCGCGAAGGTTGATTTTCGTGGGTGGTGTTTGGATGTTTTATTCCAAAATTCGCGGGTTTTCCATTAAGCTAAAATCAACAACAAACGAGAAATCAACAACAAATCCTTCAAAAGTATAAGAGAACCAACAATGACAGAAAGTAGTGACAAGTACCATGAGCTTTTTGAGAGACTGGAGAAGGCTACTAGTGCTTTAGAGCTTATCGTGGCCAAAAATACGCAAGAAGGGGGAACTGCCAGTGCTTCAGATGGTGTTTTGGTAGTGGAACAACCTTCCAGTAGTAATCAATCCGTTGAAGAACTCTCCCCATCAATCAAAGCTTTTGACGAGTTATTGGAGCTTTATGTGGATCCATTTATTTCCTACTCTATTGAAACCAACCAGTTAGTGGGTGAAATCGCCACTTATTTCAAGGATGCGTTCAAATTCCAGGCTAAATTCATTAGAGTTGCATCCATATCTAAAAAACCTGATTTCTCAAATGCTTCTATTGTTGAATTGCTGAAACCTTTGCAGACAACAATCTTGAAAATCAATCAGTTTAAAGAGGATAATTTTAAATCCGATGTGTATTTCCAGTTGAATTCGATTAGTGAAGGTTCAAATGTTTTCAATTGGTTTTTGATTGAACCTACTCCCTTGGCTTATATAGGTGAGATTAAGGATTCAGTTACATTTTGGACTAATAAGGTTTTGCAATCTTTTAAGGACAAGGATCCAAGATATGGTGAATGGGTCAAGTTATTCTTGAATATATTTGACGGTTTAAAATTATACGTTAAACAACATCATACAACTGGTTTGACTTGGAGTGGCAATGGTGGTGATTTTGAAACTAATTTTAAGTCAATTCATGATTCTGCTTCAAGTGCTGCCCCAACTCCAATTCCTGCTTCAACTCCAGTCATTGCCCCAACACACTCAACTGGTGGTGCACCACCACCACCACCACCACCACCGCCTGCTGATATATTTGCTGCCGAAAATTTTTCATCTGCTCCATCCTCTGCTGGTGGTATCAATGCTGTTTTCTCAGAGCTGAGTAAAGGCGAAGGCATTACTAAAGGTTTGAAGAAGGTTGAAAAGTCTCAAATGACACATAAAAATCCGGAATTACGTGGGTCTTCTGTTGTTAGATCTTCAAGTTCTGGTTCAACTTCTTCTGGTAAGAAATCCCCACCAATTCCAAAAAAACCAAACTCATTATCATTAAAACCTAAACCTGAACCAATAATTGAACTAAATGATTCAAAATGGGTTGTTAAGAACGTCACTGGTAAACATGACATCAAATTGGATGTTGAAATCTCACAATCTTTGTTCATTGCTGATTCTGAAAATATCACCATTCAACTATCTGGGAAATTGAATGCTATCTCAATCAGTGGTGTCAAAAAAATTGGATTGGTTATCGATTCTTTGATTTCAGAAGTTTCTGTTATTAATTGTACAAAAATTGGTATTCAAGTTGTTGGATCAGTTCCACAAATTTCAATTGATAAAAGTGATGGTGGTGAAATTTACCTTGGTGAAAAATCTTTGAACACTGAGATTTATACTACTTGCTCAACTGCTTTGAATATTTATGTTCCTGATCCTGAAAATGAAGGAGAATTCAAAGAAGTTAATATCCCTGAACAATTTAAATTTAAATTGGACGAAAAGAGAAACTTAATTAGTGATGTTGCTGAGTATGCCGGTTAGTTTCCAACCCTTTCTTTAGATTCAGTGCCACCTTTTTTAGTTAGTTGACTGTCTTTATATAAGTTTTACTACTTACAGAATATACCATAAATACTTTTTCAAACTTTTATTTTGATATTCAAAAGTAAAAAGAAACTATATACAGTTTATATAAACCTTTCTCCTACTGCTTGGAAGTTTTGATTCTTCTAATATACCACATGTAAGCTCTTTCATGAACACTTTCGTCAAATGGAGAAATCACTTCACTTTTACCACTCATAGAAACAGGATCTCTCAAATAAACAGCATGACAAGTCTTGAAAGATATTTCCAAATGAGCAGGAAGAATAGCAAAAGGAGCAATAAAAGGTCTCAATTTAAAAGGGGTAAAATATGGTTTTGATGGAATATTATGGCCATAAAACCCCTTTTGCCATGGTAAATCAACGTATTTAGTGGCTGGTTTGTTAGATAAAGATGCTAATTTCTCGACGTTTGGTAACTCTAAAATCTCCGAAGTTTTTGGTAGTTGTTTGTGGTATGATAATGTATTTGTCCAGTTTGGATCGTATGGAAGTGTGAGGGAGGATAATGGGGTTGATGGATCTAATGGTAGTTTTCGAGATTGGGAGGTTGAACGTAAATGTTCATGATGAATATTTTGAATGGCAGATGTTAATTGTTTGATTTCAGAAAAATGTTTTTTAGTGGATTCTGACAGTTTATCCGACTTTTGAGATAAAAATGAGTCCAACTTGGTTGTTAATGATGATGAATCTAAAGTCTGTAATAACTCAATAGAGAATTCTTCAGAGAAGGATTCAGTAATTTTTGCGAATAATTTGACAGCTTTTTCGGATGATTCTTTGTTTAGTATCGTTTCATAAGTTGCTGATTCATTAGATTTCAACCCTAATTCTAAAACTGTTTGTAACGCTTTTGTTCTAGTAAATGCCTTCTGTTGAGCCAGCATTGTTTTTTCAATGGCATCATTTAACTCTTTAATCTTTGCCAATTTGGCTGTTTCATCATTTGGATCAATTTTTTTTGTTGATTTTTTAGCTTGTTGTTCTTCCCACACTTTCTTTGGGTTCTTGATGGCTCTTGTGACGTATTTGTTCCATTGACGAACTTGTGTTTGATCAATTTGAATGGCCTGTTTCAATGATGGCTTAGTAGCACCTAATGCAAGCAGAGCCTTTTCAGGTTCAATGTTAAAAATATCTCCTGGGCTTAGCTCAAATCCTGGCTGAAGAATTCTTATACCGTTAACAGAAACATTACCGTGTAAGATGAACTGACGAGCTTGTCTAACCGAAGATGCAAACATTGCCCTGAATAATGCAAAGTCCAATCTCTTCTCTAACACGGCATAAGTTTGTAAAGTATATGGTGTCTTTTCAATATTGTCCAAATCACCGCGTAAAGAAGCATCAAGATTGGCAACAGACTCCAGTTTTGAGGAGAACTTCGATTGAAATCTGGATTCTGTTAAAAATTCACCATGATATGATCTTGTTTCTTGCTTAGATAGCCATTTCTGTTGGTATAGATTCTGGCCCTGGAAACCTATTCTTCCTTTTTTGTATAGATTGAACAAATTATGCTTATTCCAAGAAGCACGGATTCTCTATCGTAAAAAGTTAGAAATCGGAACAAAAAAAGAGACAGATAACAGATTCCACATACACCTCTCGTCAAAGAGTACAATACCTCTGCTTTTCTAGGCATCCTATAAAGTTTTCAATGGGTTTGGATTACCAAAAAAGCCTTCAATGCTCGTCCATTTTTAAATAAAAACTGAAAAATTTCTTTGAAAAATTTCGCGGAAAATGAAAAACATATCAACATCCAAACACCATAAAATATACAAATAAAAAAACTTACCAAAAATCGAATACAAAACAAGAAGTACCTGAGGTACTGTGCTTTTGACATGAGAGATTGGACGTCATTGGAAGAATTAACACTATTTAGAGCATTATGTCAGTTTAAACCAGTTGGTATTTGCAAAAATTTTCATCTTATCGCGATTCTCAAGACTATGAATCCTGTGAACGAAAATATAACAAAACAAGACATAATAGACAAACTGGAAACGCTCTATGATTTAAATGGACTAGAAGAGTTGGAAAACGAGGAAGATAGTGATACAGAGACAGAAATCAGGGATTTTGAATTGCCATGGAGTGATTTCCATGAGCTAATACTACAAAAAGCCAAAGATGTAGAGGATCTCAGTACTAGTGCCAGTCCTTTATCAACAAATGAAGATGACGAAGAAATGGAAGTTGATGAGGGCGAAGAAGGCGAAGAAGATGGTGGTGAGGAGGAGACACAAGAAGAGGCTAGCGAGGAGGAAACAGCTGAAGAAGAGGAGGAAGATGAAGAGGAGGAAGATGAAGAAGAAGAGGATGAAGAAGAAGAAGAAGAACAAGAAGAACAAGAAGTAATTGAAGAGAAACCACCGCCAAAAAAAAGAGGGAGAAAACCCAAATCAGAAGCTCAGAAATTGGTTGATCAGGAAACAAAGAAAAGGAAGGTGTCACCAGCTCCACGTGGAAGAAAACTTAGAACAAGAAGTGAAGCGGAAGAGAGAGAAAAGGAGAAGGAAAAGGACCGCAAAAAACCACAACGAGGAAGACCTCCAAAGAAAGGTAGACGACCAAGAAAGTAAGCTACATGAGGAACGATTTCAATAGATAATGACAATTAAAAGGCATTCGTGTAGTCAGAGAAAACCTAGTTGATTTTCAACAATTCAACGTCAAAAACCAAAGTGGCATTTGGAGGAATTAAACCTGGAAAACCTCTGTCACCGTAAGCCTTAGCACCTGGGATAGTGATGACAGCTTTTTCACCAACGGACAATTGAGGAATGGCTTCATCCCAACCTTTGATAACTTGACCAACACCAATATTAGTTTGGAAAGGAGAACCCCTGTCTCTAGAAGAGTCGAATTTTTGACCGTTTTCTAAAGTACCAGTGTAGTGAATAGTAACTTTATCACCAACTTGAGGGTAATTTTGACCATCACCTGGGGAGATTCTTTCAATTTTAACGTCTGACATTCTGAAAATAGATTTGTGGAAGAAGCGTTGGCTAGTTGGAACGGAAAGAGTGGAAATTCTAGTTCTAAAAGCGCTAAGCATTCAAATTGATGGAAGAATTGAAAGAGAAAGAGTTTAATTAATTGACGAAAACGACGAGTTTTTTATACGGGGTTGGTTTCCACATTACGTAATTGGACAGGGTAACTTCATGTAGTTATCACGTGATGTTTTTTTCCTTTAAGGGTAATTTACTCAAATTGGTAATTTTACTATTTTAATTTGTTTAATTCACACAGTCTTTTTATGTAAACAAATCAAACAATTCCCAGCAAAATAGAGCCAAATAGACTTAACAGCACAACAAAACATGGAGAACTATCCCTCGAGTTGGCTAGCTCATTTGAGCCCACTGGTGATGGTCCAGGGTGTTGGTGGTGTGTCATCTGCTGATTTTACCGGACTCAAACAGGCTAATGAACAGCTTTTTAGAACCCAGAATGAATTATCAATTACAAATAAAACACTAATTCAAGATTTGTTCAAGTTCTGGAAAAAATTTACAATAGATAACGTTGTATTTGATATCAACTCAATCAAATCTCAACAATCAATTCACAGATATAAATTCAAGCTGATCTCAAATGATTATCATATCCCAATCATTGAAAATGAGGACGAAGAAATCATTCCAAATGATGCTATTTCTTTAAACTGGATCAATCTTTATACGGAAGATCTACCCTGTCTTTTCATATCACTTTATGAATTAGATGATTCCTTGACTGATCCAGAAGAAATTAAATCAAAAGATGACGAATTGGTCAATGAAATCATAGCTTTAAGAGATCAGCTTGCTAAGAAGAATTTAAAATTTTTAAGTATAGTCATAACATCGTCCCATGACAGTGAGAGATTGAATAATTTTAGGAAACAATCTGGCCTAAATCCAAGAAATGGGCTACTGTTCTTAAACCCAGCTATAAAACCGAAAGAATTGAATAGTTTTGCAATGGAAATTCTGTCCATAATCAAACCAAACTCAATTGAGTTTTATTCAAATATTGAAAAAAGGTTAAGAAAAACTCGCCAAAAATTATCATCAACTACTTCGCAAATCATTGATTCCCAGGACTCGAATTTGACGGCAACAGCTTTTAATTTAAAATTACAAATCAATCTTAATTTGAAATTATCCATCGTTGAACAACTCACTCCAAATTATGACCTTGCTTTAAAATCTCTAGAATTTGTTTACGATAATCTTTCTCAGTTGCTAAATTCAACTTCTATCAATACTCCAAACTCTGCATACATGCACATACGATTACTTTTGGATCTTGTTATTTTTCAAATAACGAAACTTTGTCTCTATCAAGAATCACCTAATGCTGCATACAGGAAATTTGAATTCCATTTGAGAACGATCTTATATTACCTGAAACGTCAGAAGATAAACGTATCAACTGATAGCAAAGAAGTGAACTGGTGGTTAAGTAGACAATTCAAATGGTTAGCACAATTAGTGGATTTATGTCCAAGTAATATTGTGGGAGTTGAATACGCATTTGTAAAGGAAAAAGATGGTACGTTAAACGATATAGTCTTAAAACATTGTGGTTTCTTATATTTGCAATGTGTTGATTTTTTGAAAAGAGCAAATTTCGATAAAAACGAAGATACCAATGATCAATATCTTGCCATTCCTGATGGTTTAAAACTTGATGATGAATTGATTAGTTTATTAACTTTTGCCAAATTGGCATTCCAAAAAAAAGATGATTCCTTCAATAGAACTATTTCATATATAAATTTCCAACTTGCTGATACTTATTTCCAAAATGGACAACATGAAAAATCTTTTAAATTTTTTGAATTAGTTTTGGATTCGTTAAAAGATGATCGAAATTGGGAACTTTTAGAAAGTGAGGTTTACTATAAGTTGTTTTTGTGCTCAATTGAATTGAAGAAATATTATGGCTCAGTTTTAAACTTGCTAGAATTGGGATTATTATCGAAAGTTGAAGAGAAAATTAAAAAATCTTTACAAAAGTTGCTATTGAATGGCGATTTTGCCAACTTTTTGAAACAACATGATGAAAAAGTTATTATCAATGCTTCAACTGATGAAAGCTTTGATTTAGTAGAAAGTAAAGTTCTATTTAAAAATTCTAAAGTTCCAATGAGTGAAGAAGTTTTATTACAAGTGGAGTTAAATTCCAAATTGAATGAAGTCTTGACTGAATTTGAGTTAGATAATCTACTTTTGAAATTTGATGGTTCGTTTCCCTCCATTTTAATAACCAGTGATGAGCAGGAATCTCCCGCACAGAAAATCATCAAATTACGAACCCCTTTTAAAGAACAAATTAATGATCAATTGATATTCAAAACTAATTTGAAATTTGATTCAACAAAGACCCGGATTCTCCAAATGTCAATACCAACTGGCAAAATTGGTGTAAATACAATCGCTTCGATATCCGGTATTTTAAAAACCAATTTATTTGAAGTCAGTTTGAATATCCCAATTGTGAATGATGGATTCAAAATACATCATATTTGGTATGAGTATGGACAAGATAAAGGCTTATATGAAAGCGTTGTAAAAACCAGAAATAACACATCAACTGAGATAATTCCAAGAATTCCTAAAGTCAATTTTGACTGGGATGTGATACCAAAAGTTGTTATTATTGGTGAAAATTTGAAATTGAATGTAAAATTTAAGGATGAAGACCATGAAGATGTTGATATAGAATTTGTTGGAGAAGTTAGTGGCGCTAATGATAATAAGATCCAGTTAATATGGGAGAGATCCAATAATAATAAATTATTATTGACAGGCTCTGAGAAAGGTAAAGATTTATTTGAAAGTTTCAATATTAAAATTCCACAGACTACAGGTGAGATATCAGTAAAATTAGTCATAACATGTTATGTTGGGAGGGATCACGATACGCCAGTACGATCAACAATAAAGACAAACTTATCAATTATTAACCCATTCAAAATAAATTTGGCTATTCATCCGAGATTTAAAGAAAGCGATCTACCATCATTGTTCATATTGAAATCAACAGATAAGATTATTCCTAAACCATCCAGATTTTGGTTGATGAAAACACTGATTTCACTAAAGGATGATTATGACTTGGAATTGTTGAGTGATCAAATTTCTATTTTAAATAATCCAAACGCAAATACTAGTTGTGAAGAAGATTTTGCAAGATACAAACGGGTCGAAAATGAACAAACCATTGAGTCCAATCATTATTTTGATACAGTTATCAAGGATGGTCATACTTATAGGAACATACAGTTTGAGGCTCAATTGAAGCTCAAATGGAGAAGAAATACAAAAGATACCATAAATGAATATATAAATGAATCGTGGAAATTAAGTTTACCATTTTTGGACCCAAGAGTTTTATTGGATGTTGAAATAAAATCGTCTAATGAAATCAAACTGAAATATTACATCGAGAACCCAACTTCCAAAATCTTTACATTCAATGTCAACTTATTGGAGAATCAAAACTTTCAAATCTCTGGAGGTCTGAAGAAGTTGCCGAATCTTGACATTCTACCAATCAATCGTCAATTCTTAGAGTTTAACGCTATTTTACTGGTTGAACCTGGAGAAAAACTGCAATTACCCACTCTGAAAGTATACGATGTCAACTACAGGGTCAACTTGCCAACATTGTCGATCTCGGACAGAATTTTTACCGTTAAGAACGATTTGTTCCTATCGTTATAGACTTAAATATACGCAAAGAGAAAATTGCTCTTTGGAGAAAACATCGGCTGTATAAATTTTGTGGAGTAAAATTAAAATTAAACCAAGTGGGAAAAAGTATATAAACCTTCAAGCTTCTATTCGCTTTTCAAGGTACAATTTATTCTCGCAAAAGTGCAAAGTAATGTCTTACAAGCATATTTTAACCTCAATTCCTGTAAAGGGTGTCTTCCAGATTTCCCTGAACCGTCCCAAAGCGTTGAATGCGTTGAATAACGAGCTAATGAGCGAAATTATTGAGGCCATCCAAAAAGCTGATGTTGATGAGAGCCTTGGCGCTGTTATTCTTTACGGAAACGCAAATGTCTTCGCTGGTAAGTTACTTCTGTTTTGGCATAGTTCAATTAGCTACTAAAAGTCTGTTTAGCTGGCGCTGATATCAAGCAAATGAAGGATTTCACATCTGAAGACACCTTGAAAAACAACTTTTTGGCCAACTGGGATGAAATTTCACGTGTTGGAATCCCAATAATTGCTGCTGTAGAAGGTTATGCTGTGAGTTTCTATGTTTCTGCATTCGTGCTGTTTTACTAACGTTTTTTCTAGCTGGGTGGTGGTTGTGAGCTGTCCATGATGTAAGTATTCCCTTATTATTTCAACAAGTATCAATTTTAACAGTAAAAACAGCTCTGATATTGTTTATGCCTCTACCAAAGCTGTTTTTGGTCAACCTGAAGTCAAATTAGGTATTGTTCCAGGTGGAGGTGGTACTCAGCGTTTAATCAGAGCCATTGGAAAGTCAAGAGCCATGGAATACATCTTGACCGGGAAAACATTTACTGGTCCCCAAGCTGAACAATGGGGCCTTGTTTCAAAGACTTTCGAGCCTGGTACAGTCTTGGAAAATGCTTTGAAGCTGGCAAGTCTGTTGGCAAATGGTCCAAGGTTAACTATTAGGGCTTGTAAAAGAAGCGTTAATCAAGCTAATGAAGTTGGTCAGCAGAGTGGTATCGAGTTTGAAAGAAGTGTTTTCCATTCTTTATTTGGTAATTACGAGCAACAAGAAGGTATGAACGCTTTTGTTGAGAAGAGAAAACCTGTTTGGAATAGAGGTTCTAAGTTATAAGGGATGTTCGCTCTTTGTTCTGATAATATCGTGATTTTTATGTTACTGATGATAATGCTACAATAACGGTATAATGATTTTGAGTACTTAATCTGATCTTTTTAAATTTCTATTTAATGTTCATGCTAAATAATGGTAAACAGTTCTGTCCTCGGAATCTCTCTTCAAATATTCTCTTTCAAGTAATGCGTCAATTCTCTTCTTGATGAATTGTGGTGATGGTTTGAACCTTGTGATTTGCTTAATAATCTCAATCATCAACTCATTATGTCCCAAAGATTTCCTACTCTTCATTATTCTAACAATACCGGCATCTAATTCAAATTTTCTATCCTCTTCCAATTTCTCTATTGTCTTTGATCTTTCTGAATCATTCTCAACCCTATTATTACCCAACACGGTCAACACCTTAACTTTAGTCATTGGTGCATTGAAGGCCGAATTGAATTTAAAAACATCACCCGTGTTTACACCCTTGGACATTGGGGTCTTGGTTAATATTCTGGTTTTTGGTGCCACTGCAATAGATTGTAAACTTCTAATCAAATCCGATTCTGGAATTTTGGTCAACGTTGAAATTTGCTCAAATGTTAGCTCATCATATTCTTCAAATAACAAAACTATGATCCCACAATATAATGACATATTCAACTCATGAATTTTCTTGTCAAATTTTATACGGATATCAACTGATCCGAAGTTCAAAGCCCAGGTCAGGTAACGACCATTATGAATGTTTAAATAAAAGTCATTGAAATTTCTTTGTAATGAAAATAATTTTGGAGGTAGAATGACTTCCTGAGTATTCGTTGGTGGCTGAATTGGCCAAAATGTTTTTGTAAGAACATTGATTTCAAATTCTTTATGTTGGAACTTTTGTGAAATTTCTTTTGAAAGGTTGATATCTCTAAACATTCCTTCTAACTTGGACGTGAAGTTTGAACCTATTTCATTCTTAAATTTTGATATGATGGATCTTTCAATTTCGAAATTCTTGGATGATTTCAGCAATCTTTTGGCTAAATGACTCTTGTAGTATTTCTCAAATAAATCTTTGTCTCTGATGAATCTAAATATGACAATAGAATTATTCAATATCCTTTCAATTTCTTCTTCTGACTTATCCAGTGATTTTTTGATATGATCGTCAATAAATAACGACAAAAATTCCGATAATTTAGGATTCTTATTCAAAAATTCAACAAAAGAGTTTTCTATAGTTTTTTGTAGACCAAAATCATTTTTTAAACTTTTCAAAATAAGATCATATTTTTCCTTCAATCCAATTATTTGCTCTATCCATAAAATAGCTTGAGCTGTTGGTTTTTTATTCTTTGCACCTTGGGCACCTCCCATTTCATTCTCTTGTTCCAGATTTGAACCATCTTCAAAAATAATATCACGCAACTGTTCTTTTAATCCATCAAAATAATCAACTCTCGATAACAAATCGTATAATAGGGTTAAATCAGAATATTTCTTTTGTTGGATCCATACTTTCAGTCCATCGTGTGGGAACTTCATAACTCTATCAATCTTGGATGTGATCAAAGTTTTATCAACGAGGTCAATCAGCTTTGGAATTGTTTGTTTGGGTAGGTATAACACACATTTATTCTGTTCATTTTGAATCAATTCATTAATTTTTTTAAGATAGTTTGATCCATTTGAAAATTCAAAAATCTCCATTGATAATTTTTCATAGTATTCTAATGTTTTATTTAAATAAAAGGGTTCAAATTTATTCAGGTAATAGTTCTCACCCATCTCTAAGTTCTTTTCGTCTTCAATCAATGATTCAAACATCGTTATTATTGATTTGATTAAAAAAATATCAACAATAAGTCCATTTCTATTAGAAGTGATATCGTCCATTATTAATTGGTTCAATTTTAATCCTATTGTGAACCCCTCAGTTTTGATTATATTGTCACGAAACAAGTTGATTCCAACATCATATACTAAGGGTAAATGGTTTTCTTTAGCATAAACTCTATCTAGATACATTAAAACATCACTGATCATTCTCATTGATAAAAGATGATCTTTCCAGCTATCTGATACTGTTAGCAGAATATCCTGATCGTTGGATTTGAGTTTTAGTAGCAATCTTTTGTGAATGTTCGTTAAGTGTTCACCAACTAAGCTCTTTACAGATTCATACAATTGTTTTCCATGCTTTCTTAATACCAGATTGTATGATTTCCTATAAAGCTCCTCGAAAGACAAGTTGGATGCATTCTTGTTCTCAATCTCTGTTATTGCATTTGATAGTACTTCCCACGATTGGCTGAAATCAACCTCGCTTGAAAGATTCTTTGTCGCTTGTTAGTAATCAAATCTAAATTGGCATAATAAAAACTGATAATTACCTTTTTAGGAGCTCTGATTTTGCTTCTTCTTCCGTTATTTGAAAGCATCATAGAAAATAGGTGCCTCTTAAAACGAATCTGCAGTCAAAATAGTCTATCTTTTAACACTAATGTGACTTTTGAGCTGCCTGAAGAGTTATCAATTCTCGTTGTTTTTTCATTAGAAAATCTCCTAAAAAATAACTGAATTAAAATTACGTAATTTCCGCGAATCTGTTACTTTTGATTTTGCATTTTTCGATTCATTCAAAAAAATGAAGTTTATAAAAACAACCAACACAACGCTAAAAAGAGGTCCTAAAAGTGTGAAATGTCATCCGATATCCTTGATGTGTTAAATATTAGTGGGAGATCAGCTGGTCCATCAAAAAAGAAACAGAAAACTGCCACACCAGCGTCAAATGAGGGGAAACTATCCGGTATCAATAGAGAGCTTTACCAGCTATTAGGAACCAACACCCCACCCGTTCCAATTAGGAACCAGCAAAAGTTCAAAGACAGACTAAATGCGTTGTCAAAACCATCATCCTGGACTCGTACGGAGTTTAAAAATGGCTCCAGAACTGATGATTTGAGGTTGAAACATTGGGTTAAAGGCTCTAAAGAAGCCATTCATGCCTTGGATGTCGCCTATAAATTTGATAAATACAATACGAAACTGAACATTCCTGATTTCACTCAAGATGACTACGAGCTTTTTATTGCTGAGGATGACAAGATTGAGGAAGAGAAAATATTGGAAGATAAGGAGGATGATGGTGATGAAGGCAAACCTCAAAAGGCGGATAATAATGCTCAATTCGATGAACAAGAAACTAAGAACGATAGAGAAGATGAAAACGAAGATAGTAAAACTGAAGGAGCAGGAAAAAATGGCAATATTGTGGAAACCAAAGATAAAGAAGCAGATGAAGTAAAGAAACCAGCAAAAAAAACAGACCCTTGGGATTATGCAGAAACACGTTATTTGTTTGATTTAAGTACTGCATTTGATTTGAAATGGGTCGTTATTCATGACCGGTACAATTATCCCGAAAGATCCCGTACTTTGGAAGAACTACAAGAAAGATTTTATACCATTTGTCAAAGAATCTTAATTCATGAAAATGAAGATGAAGAAACAACTACCAATTCAAATCTGATAAGTAACTTGAATTTCAATAAGAACAAAGAAGTTGAAAGAAAAGCATATCTAAACAGGTTGTTAAACAGATCCCCCGCCGAAATTGCTGAAGAAGAATCACTTTTAATTGAAGCTCGTAAATTTGAGGCTGCTGCTAAAAAGACAATCACCGAGAGAGCTTCATTATTACAATTGTTGGACTCGCCACAAGCCACCGGTTCTATTTCTCAATATTTAACTTCTCAGGGTCTAACACAGTTATATAACTCACTGATGACAGAAAAAAGAAAAAGGAGAATTGACTCACCAGCTCCAGAAAATCCATTGACCCTATTAAATGAGAAAATCAAACAGCAACAAATACAAAAGCAAAAACAGCTGCAACTGGAGAAACAAGAACAATTGAAAAAAAAAAGGGAAACCCCAATTTTCACTTTATTGTCTAAGAATCTAACGCCAAGAGAAGAAGAAGCGTTTGGATTGAAAGTCCATGCAGAGAAAATATCACCTGGTGTTTATCTAAGATCAAGTAAAGTTACAAATTTTAAACCGGGTGTACAAAATAAAATCACTGGCGTTTTAAATGAACTAGGATTAGGAAGTAAACCTACTCTAGCCACAGAAAAAATTATTGCAAAACAAGAGGAATTGTTAAAAACTATAAGCACGATGTTAGATCTAAAGAGGCAAGTTGATAAGCTAGAAGCTGACTCAAAAATACTTACATAAATGAATGGTACACGATGTTAAATGTTATAATGTCAACTAACGTAAAACTTTTCATTTAAAAATAAATAAAACTAATCAATAACCCTATCCTCAAAATCGCCTTGATAATCATCAACCAGTCTCACAAAATCATCAAACTTGCTTTCCAAGATAGTCTTCAGTTCAGGGACCTTTTTGGTGATAGATAACTGTCCCTCATTGGTTATATTTGCATCAATGATCAAAGTCTTGATAAAATCAGGTGGTTTCATCAAAAAATTAGACTGTCGAAAATCAGCATAATAATAATTCATGTCATTCACAATTCTATTAGACGTGAAAACTTCTGTTAACTCAGTTAAAATTACCAAGTCATTTGTACCACTTAACAAATGATACAATGTTTCAAAAATATTGTAGATGTTAGTCAATGTTATTATCTCAAGCTTTAATTGGTAATCATTCACCAATGCAGTTGTCGAGCTTGGGGCACTTGGAATTCTCGAATTTAGAATGTATGGAAACGTCTTCAAAGCTGATAATATGGCAAAGAAATCGACTCTTGTTAAGTTTCTCTCACTAACAATGACCTTATACAGTGCCTTAATTAATTCATGAATAAACATCCAACACGTAGTAGGAAAGCTAGATGATAACAAAGAGATGTTGATTGAGATGGAACAACACAATGCGTATAGCTTCGAGTCAGAAATTTTGTCATTTGGGCCTAAAAATTTCTTTGATGTATGAGAAATCAATAGAGGAACAATTTTTTGTGAAAATGAAATGGATGATGGTGTCTTTAAAGATTGAATCAGTTGAGTTTGGATGAATTTCAAACTTTCGTTAATATTCCCTGTTGAATTGATCAATTTGTTCACTTCTGAATTGGATATCCTTCTTTTAATATTGAATGAGGTGCATAATTTCTCAAAGGCAGTTGAAGAACTGATGTGGTCAGAACCTTCTTCATTAATATATTCAATGATTTTCTTAACATAATGTGAATATGCTTTATCTTCTGTTGGTGATCTGTCTAGCTCATGTTTCAGGAAATTGACAATAAGCGATAAATATCTGGCTTTGGCAGGACCTGAATCAGTATTCAAAACAGTGGATACCAAATTCCAAGTTATTTGTAACCTATGAGTTTGAATAATTAGATTTTTTATCGATGCCAGATTTGAGTCAAGGTGTGAAAGTTCTTTGAGATATGCGTTTACACTCGAACTATACTCTCTTTTTATAACACTCTTGATAAGTGAGGTAGTAAATGTCTCTTTCTCTAAATGGTAAATCTTTGACCCTGAATGTTTAAGAATATAAGTGAAAATATAGGTCTCATCTTCAAAGTTGTTAAATTGGATCATTCTGCTCCAATTTTCCAAACCATGAGTTACTAGTGTACCATAAACATGACACCACAAAGCAGGAAACACATTAGGCTTGATTGAACCAAATGTCTCTTTAATAAACCTTAATGATAATTCATCTGATTCAGAGGAAACAAACTTTTTAATTAAATCAGAAGTTGACCTCATTATCGCTTTAGAATTTAAGAAATTGGATAGAACCAACATTATGTTCATCTTAGTTTTTGGTAGCAAATCTGTGAGTCCAACAGAGTTAATGAAATTCATCCAAATACTCATTTCTTTTCTAGTCAAAACAGTATTGACTAGGCTCTTCAAAAATGGCAATTTGCAGACAATTCCGTTGTCATTATTTATCTTGATCAACATCTTGATAGCCTGAAAAACCCTTTGGATCATTATCTTAGATTGATAGTCACATTCAGTGATAATTTCAGTGAGCCTTGGTTCCAGATTCTTCTTAAAAACTAACGATAAACACAAAATTATATTAACTCGGTTACAGAAAGTATTGATGTCCAATGACGAAACCTTTGAAACTGGAGTAATTTTTTCCAAAAACCTTGATGATAGTTTATTTTGAGTTTTCGAATAATTCATCAAAATATTCAGAAATATATTCACCATTGTGTCCTTATTAATCCCGTCTATTCCAAAAATGACCGGCTGGCTTGATTCTCCAGAGTAATTTTGAAACTTGTTTTTTTTCAAACATTCGTACATTAATAATAAAGTTTCTTCATCTATTGACCAACCTATTTGTCTCATGAACGCATCAATTGCAAAAAAATCTTTCTTTAGTTTATCCAAATGGGCATCTTCAGTTAAATGCGTTTTGACAATACTCCTGACTTTAATCCACAATTGTCCTGGTGGCTCATAAATACCACATAAGTCTCTAAAAAACTCCATGTCATTAACATTGGATTTTTGAAAAGCAAACCACGCTTCGCTCTTAGAGGTCAAGAACAACATTGAAATAGCCTCTGAAAACATTATCTGATCCCTTAATTTTTGTTTTAGAGTTAATTCATCCAAATACGCAACAAAACTAAAAAATAACACATTGACTTCTTTAGCTTTAGATTCGAAATCGAACAAGTTCAAAAAATTATTTTGGAAGATCTTATGACAACAGTAGTATAAAACAACTGAAACCCCCAAATAATAGAATTCAACATCACGAATTTGACCTTTTCTTCTAATTTGATTTTCAAGCTTGAACCTCAAATTGTCCACCATTATAATCAAAGATCTAGCTTCGTTAACACTCGCACCAGAACAAAACTCAATTGTGGTAATCAGTGACTCAGTTAAAACAGCAGCTGGTGTAGACCGCAGAACTCTAGGTTCTAATAATATGCTGAATATCTGATTCAGTCTCTCCTCAACATTAGGTATCATATTTGACAATTTGATAGTGTGCGATCCCAAAACAACAGATAATTCATTCTTGTTTGACTGTAGCTGCTCATTCTCAAATAATATTCTATATGCTCTTGAGCCTCTAAAACTTCCTTTAAATCCAGCCGGACCTTCATCAAAAACAGGAAGTGATCTAGATGATTTTTCACTGATTGCCAGATGATTCTTGCCAGTCTTTGATTTCTTAACGACAGCATATTTATCACTCAAACCTTCATATATGGTGGTGGAAACGTTAACAGATCTTGGAAAATCAACATTTGGACTTGGCGCAAATAGATAGATACCATTCTGTTTTTGGTGGGGTTTCTTTTTTACAACTTTCTTTAGCTTTGAGGGATCCTCCTGAGTTTCCATGGTATTGTCATCGATATCCGATTCCAAATATTTGAACAAACTTTCAGCTCTTGATTCCCTATTATAATGATCGAATATCGTCTCTTGTCTCATCTCTATAAGTTTTGAGCTGTGTAGAGTAGAACGTAATGATTTAGATGAAATGGTCCTTGGTTTTAATGTAGATGAAAAACGAGCTGATCCCACTGGATTACGTTTAAATTTTTTAATTTTACCTACTTCATTTTTGGCTTTGACTGATCTTGCAGATTTCACAAACTTTGACTGATTATTTAGTTTCTTCCTTAACCTTGGAGCAAGCATTTGATCTATACCAGCACTTCTATCTTCAAATGCCTCGTCGTCGTCACTATTTTCTCTATAATTCTTCTCAGCAGTTCTGAAAAAGGTATATTTGTTATTCAAATTTTCATTATGAATTAAAAGGTCATTATTATCTTTCTCGAGAATTTCGAGAATTTCATTATCTGAAATTACTTCAACTATATGCTTTTCGTTTTCATTATTATTCAAATCAGTATCACCTTCCTGAGAATCTTCAGCAACAGTGAAAATCTCATCAACTTTGAAATCATTCACTTTAAAGTTATTTTCTAGATTAGTTGGAATTATTCCTTTTTTCTTCTTTGCTAACCCAACTCTATCGATCTGTATTTTCCTCTTTCTTGAGCTCTGAACCGTGGTTAGCTTATTCCTTTGTAAAGCAAAATAAGATCTGGGCAGTTTCGATCCACGGGATATAGCATCAAGATTTTCGTATGATTTACCTTTAACAGTAGCATAAACTTGACTGCTCAAAGGTTCTTGATCTGATTGTTCACTTTCTGAAGATGGTTCAGGAGAGTCCGATTCGGTTGATTCATCTGATTCAGTGTAAACCTCTTCATCTAATTCATCAACTATTTGTAAACCTTCATTTAATTTTAATGATTTTGAGTCTTTTGAATTCGATCTCTCAGCTTCTTTTGTCTTCGAAGATTTTGGCTTTATGGGTTTCTTACCTTTGAGAAACCTTATCAAAGTCCCATTGTGGTACATTTCAACAAACTGAGGATTTTGTCTCACCAGTTCAGTTGCTCTTTCTTTTGAAACACCCATATTATATTCCACGCAGTCAATTGTGTATATATGTTGTTGATTTATAGATACATTTCTTCTCCTACTCGCCCTGGTATATTCAGCAGCTGGTGCCAAATTCAATGCTTCTCTAAGAATTGGTGTGACGCGTACATTCGTAGGTACTTCTTGGGAGGTATCATCCATTGTGGTTTGTTTCTCTTCTTCTTCACTGCTACTTTGGTCGATATACTTCAAAACAACATCGTCAAAAGTCCTTCTAAATTGGATATCCAATAGGTTCTAATACATATGTTACTACCAAAGCTTTAATTATATCTAAAAAGCAATTAACTTACTGTCTTTTTCACTTTGAAATTAGTAGATTTCACCTTCCTTTGTCGTATGGCACTTCTAAGAAGACTCTCAGATATCAGAGAGTTCTCAAAAAGATCCTCACCTTCTGAATCAGAGACAAATGGTAACGACATTGGAGAATCACCATCAAAGCGGAATAAAGAAGCCAATATTGCAAACCCTTTCAGAAAAGAATTAATTATGGCAAATTATGGTGAAGTTTTAAAGGTTACTCAGAAGAATTAATTCAAAATCACAGTCTCTCCAGTAGAAATCTAGCAGTTTTAATATCAATGTTTACCTTCAAAATTCGGGTAATTTTTTTTTGAGGTAAAAAAAATCAAAACAAAACAAAACAAAAGCAACAAGAACAAGGACTTGATCTCCCTGACAAATTTTGTATCCCCAGTTCCTCATATTTTCGGCATGTCTGGTACCTCGACTTCAAAGAGACACTCTGTGAGTAAAATGCCATGTCCTTTTCGCTCGTTAAAGTTAGACTATGAAGTTAGAAACTAACAAAAGCTTCAGATGAGCACGATCGAGTCGAGTGTGACAAGGCTGCTGGTAGCCACGAAACACTTATTAGAGAGTCTAACGCAGTGGGCAAAACGGGCAGCTACTGAAAGCGATATCTCAGATGCCTACGTTCAACTGGGAAATGAGTTTAAAGTGGCGTGCAGGGCCTTCAGCAACGCAGGTGTCGATGTCAGTGACTTGGGAGACGTCCCTCACGCGTTGCGAGTGGTGCTTGAAGAAGCTTTGTGCGAGGAACCATCACAAGAAAGTTTGGACCGGTTCTTACCCAACATCAGAGAGATTATTGTAACACTTTTACAGAACTTGAAGACAAAACAAGCCGCTGCTCGTACCTTAAAAGCTAACAGATCCAGAGAAAGCCTGAAATCAACTAAATCAGACGTTTCGAGAAGAACTTCTGTCTCTGCGAATGGTCACGACAGGAACAACTCTGTTTCTTCCAGAGAAATGAGACAACGTATTTCTTCGGCATCTGAGAAACAAGATCAACCTTTACCTGCTCCTCCTGCTCCTCCTGCTCCTCCTGCTCTTCAAACTTCAACTTCAACTTCGACTCCAACCGCTCAATCAACTCCACAGTCTGTAAAGTCTGTTCAGCTCATGAACAGTGATGCTCTTGCCCAGTTACAGAAAGGTGATTCGTTACAACGTCGTGCTTCAAGAAGATTCTCTGCTTATCAATATGCTAAACTTACAAGTTATTCACCAGGAAGGGATCCTGAATTACCAGATCAATCAATTCTTCTGGAAAGAACTAGAACTTTGGGTAAAAGCCCATTACAGAATAGAACAATATTAGCTGATTCCAAAGATGGAAATTCTGAATTTATTGATGTTTTTTTGAAAATTGGAGATCGTGTTAAAAAATCACCTTTAGCTTTGCCTATTACGTTCACGTCTTTACGGTTGTTGTTCGTTGAAAAATTTGCATACTCACCTGGCTCTGGAAGCTTTCCGGAAATTTATGTTCAAGATAATGATAGTAATATTTCTTATGAGCTCGAAGAGCATCTTTTTGGTGATATTAAAGCCGGTTCTGTGATTTCGCTAAACATCAATAAAAATACTGAAATATTGGAGAATCTGAATAAGAACATTCAAGACTTGAGAGAAGAATTACAGTCTAGGCAAGATAAATTTTTTGAGAATACCAAAACACAAATCGATGAATCTCATTCTGGGCTATTAGAAAAACTACAAGCAATATTTGAAACTCCACCAGCAATTCAGGATCAACAACAACTGTCCCTGAAAAAGGAAAATACACCTGTGGAATCAAAAGAATCAAAGCCTAGATCATTTAGTGAAATGTCTGACTTATTGGATATTCGCCATGAGTTAGGAGTTATAAGACAAATCAATACTACAAACAAGGGGAATTTTAAAAATTCTATAAGTCATATACTCCAAAAAGTCAGAGATTTTAAATCACTGTCATTAGATTCTTCCAAATCCTCAAACCGTACATATATGGAAGAATCTCATTCTAAACTATCCAAAGAGTCTGATTTATTATTGACCAAGTTTGATGATCTCCAAGACTTGATTGAAGCTTTACGAAAAGATGTTGCTCAAAGAGGTGCACGTCCATCTGAGAAACAACTGGATCATGTTTCCAAACAATTAATTGATGCTCAACATGATTTAGACCATATGGTCAACTACATTGCAACTGAAAAACCAAATTGGAAGAAAATCTGGGAGTCTGAATTGGATACTGTTTGTTCAGAACAACAATTCTTAACCTTACAAGAAGACTTGGCGCATGATTTAAAAGAAGATTTGGAAAAAGCAACAGAAACTTTTGATTTAGTCAAACAATGCAGTGTTGAACAATCAAAGAACCCAAGGTTTAGACCAACTAACCTTCCATTAGCCGAACCTGGAAGTTTACCAAATTTACGAGACGCTCTCTTATCAGAAGTCGAGGCTTTGAAACCGAACCATGAATATCGAGTTGAGGCTATTGAAAGGGCAGAGAAACTAAGAGAAAAAGAACGAGAGTTGATTTTGCTAAATGGGTTTGAAGAAGAATTAGATGGATTTGTGAACGAGAATAGACTTAAGAAAAGTGGTGGAATTGAAGAAGTTGAAAGATTAAGAAAATTAAAAGATGAAGAAAATTTGAGAAGTGCTTTCCCTCCACTTTTTTAAAGATTTGCTGATTTATATTTAAG
The DNA here is from genome assembly GCA_024271855.1 of Wickerhamomyces bisporus. Lineage (NCBI taxonomy): Eukaryota > Fungi > Ascomycota > Saccharomycetes > Phaffomycetales > Wickerhamomycetaceae > Wickerhamomyces > Wickerhamomyces bisporus. Next base: position 26,924 of record JANBXE010000018.1, read on the forward strand.
GAAATCAATACACTCTTTAAATTTATTTTTTCTTGTACTCAATTGGATTTCAATTTCCTTCAAGATGATTAATGAATGACTTCTTGCATCTTCTGAAAGAACATAAGGTTTAGTAGAAACTAAAATCTCGGATATGAATTTAACAAACCCCTTAATGCTTAATTTCAAATCTTTTGTTAATTTCAGATATGAAAGGGCTAAATTTCTTGATAAGTTTATCATTTGCTTTTTTCTATAATCCGGTGAATTCAGTTTGGTATTTAAATTGTTATAAGACAATCTCAACTTGTAAATTCCTATCAATTTCTTAGTTGCTTCATAATGAGATCTAACAACCGGTAAATAAAGGGTATCAAATTCTTTCAAAATTGACAAATCTTCGGTATTTATTTTCAATCCACAGAATGTAACGTTTGTATCTTTTGATCCTTTGATTTGGCTATTGTCAAAATTCATAAATGTTTTCAACTTATTAATGTTCACCCCATATTCTTCGAATCCTTTTCCTATGATTCTTTGAGTATATGAAATCAGTCTAAAGTCAGTGGAAATAATCATGAAATCGTCCGCTATTCTTAAAATCAGAGTTTCAGTGTCCTTCAGGAACCAGAATTTCTCTTCTATCATCCTATCGAAAACAATATCACAAAATAAACTTGAAAGATGCAGTCCCTGGAAAATTCCCTTCTTTCTCGTATAGTACCTATCCCCGACTTTAGTTACAGAGTTATCTAACTGTGAGCATGTAAGTTCTATGATTTCACTACCACGTATAGCATTGGTTTTAGCTCTACCAGCATTCCAAATAAAAGGTTTTTTAGAAGACAGGTTCAAATCGCCAATTTCGTCAATAGTGCAAATCTTTCTAACTTGGGTATTTGACATTGATTTTAAATTCAGCTGATTATGTGTGCTATAATAATATACATCATCAGGATTAACTAGTTGCATCAGTCCTTTACGGACTTGCGCTTGTGGAATATTATCATAACATGCTTGAATATCAAACTTCAGAAAAAATAAAGACGTTAATTTCGAATTGTATTTTGATAATAGATTCTTTTTAAAATCGAATATCTTTAATGATATTTGGTTAACTGATGTAACTTTTGAAAAATTAGAAGGATATGTCAATCTCAGTTTATTCAAAATTCTTTTAGTCGGTCTAATTTCCTTTTGTACCCTTCCCATATATTCATTGACATCAGAATTCATTGATCCTTTGACCGGAACGTTAATAACTCTGAAATCATTGTTCTTTTTAGGCATGACCCTAAAAGCACAATATAAAACTCTTTTAGATTCGGATTGTGAAACACTTGTAACCTCTTCAGTTTTCTCAAGATATTTATTAATATAAGATTTGATGAAGGGCTGGGTTAATATTTTCCAAGTTGAATGATGGAAATATGAAATCTCCTTCAAGGATGATATATGGGTAATATGAAAAAATGATCCCAGCAATTTTGGAAAATACGACTCAAATAGCCACGTGATAAAACTTGATAAGAGGTTGAGCCGTTTCATATGATCTTGTTTGCTCATATTATGTAAATTAGGACCTAACCATGGAATATCTTTGATGCTAATACCAGATACACATTCAGTCAAAGTGAGAGTGAAGTCTTTATCTCCAAGGATTAAAGCAGATAAATTCTTAAAGATAATTGATTTATTCTTTGTCGACCCATATACTTCTTTTGGAAATACTTTATCAAACACAATGGTACAGAATCTAATAATTTCCTTTTTATTTAACGCTAACTCCAAATTATCTTCAATTTGATCTCTCTTTTGACGAACAATCTTGTGTAGAATTGGAATGTAACGGCAAGTTCCATGATTTGATATGATTCGTGTAACCGTCTTACTGAATCTGTAATGTTTCTTCATTATCTTCTTAGGATTCGAACAGTTTGAGTAATCTGATTTAAAAACTTGTTGCAGGAACCCGATCTTTGAACCTGGAATTGGATCCAGTCTCTTTATTGATGAGGCTGATCCATCTCTGTAAAGAACTCTATTCAAATTAAATAACTTCGAATTGGAAGAGTTATCACGCTTTTTGAAACTAAATTTCTCTAAGGAATCTCCAAACAAATGATTAAAAGAATTGCCAATTTTTTGGAATCCAGAGTAATTGATGAATAAATCTTTCATTACGAAAGAACCAATGTGGAAGTGTAATGATCTCCATAGATGATTATTCAAAAACGTATTATTCCTATTTGTAGCTTGGGAATAATTCCATGACAAAACCGCACCATCATTGGTCAGTTGGTATCCATGAAGAAGAACATTTTTTTTATTACCTGCCTTCAGCAGTTCAGATCGGCATGTATCCAACAGAGATTCAAATAGTTCCTGGCCGTTTGGCTTCCTTTTGACTTCTAATGGTTTCGAATGATTTGGAGTAATAACTATTTGGTCCAAAAGTTCAGATTCGAATGCATCTATAGATATTTTATATTTGTATTGAAGAAATTCACCTAATGACACAACATCCATTATTTCATCTTCTTTCAGGTTTTATTCTTGTTTTGGGATTGAGATTTTGTTTTGATAAATCTCGAAAAAAAATTGATCAAATCTCATTGAAGTTGAGTTAGTTTAAAGAAACATCAAACCTAAGCAAAGGATGGTCAAGAAGGCTTTAAATGAACTTAAAATAGACTATGTGAATAGAATAATTGAAAATTGTCTCTTACAGATCAAAAAACACACAAATTTAAACGAGTTAGAATTGATAGGAGTATGGGTCATAACAATAAAACCTCAAAATTCATCTAAAATATTAAACATCTTAAGAGAATTTTTGACACCAAACGATTCAATTCAGCTGAATCATATCAAAAGAATAAACAAAATAGGCTCAGTATTGAAAGTGGTTCTTTGCAGTGAGATCTCTATTGAAAAGGCTAGGCTACAGGCAATTTTATCAAATATAGAGTATACAAATTTGGAAGTATTGGATATACCGAAACATATTCCGCTGTCGAAAGAACTAGCTTTTGAGTGGAGCCAAAAGTACTGGCCTTTACTGTGGAAAGGGAATCCTAATGACCAACTTTTAAACGAAGTTAAATTTGATAAAGAACAAATAAGGAAATTTTTATTTTTAATATCCAAAGAATCAAAACTTCAAGATAATGATAAACTCCCAATAGTAACGGCAATAGTTGATCCCAAAACAGGTACCCTATTATCACTTTCAAGGGATTCTAGAAAAACCCACATTCTGAATCACAGCATAATGAATGGTATCACTGAAGTATCTCAACTTGAACAAATCAGACGACAAAATTTAACGACAAAAGATGACTATAAATATCTATGCTATGGGTATCACGTTTATACAACACATGAACCTTGTTCTATGTGTTCCATGGCTTTAATCCATTCAAGAATTGAAAGACTTGTATATATAAAACAAATGAGTAAAACTGGTGCATTGAACCCAAAAAGCGGTGAAGGTTATGTTATTCATGACCATAAATCATTGAATTCTAAATTCGAGGTATGGGAGTGGATTGGTGAGGAATTAAAAGTTGGAAATGTTGATGAAATGATTAATGCATAATAACAAATTCACATTTCTTTATTTATATTTTGTAATTTTTTAAGATCTACTAATAGCTGTGATAAAGGGACATCTAGATCTGGGTAGTCAGTTGATTGTGGAATGATTAGATCTTTGAGGTCATTGTTGATCTTAGAAAGTCTCATTGATTCAACTTGTCTGGTTTGATTTGTCAATTTCAATTCATCATCCAAAATTTTTGATAGTTGGTCTAGCTTAATATTTATCAGCTTGATTGAATCATTATCCTTTAGTTGCTTTAAATTGTTTGCATTCATACGTTTTTTTTTCTCCGATTGATCTATTTCATACTCATTCAAGTTCTTGGTAACAGTTTTTGTTAATCTTTTTGATTCATGTTGAAGATGCCTGTAAACCGAATTGACGAGATCTTGAGATGTTCCTTTTGGGAAAAAGTTTTTGAAACTCTGTTTTGGAAGAGCACTCGAAAAATCTGTTCTTTCAAGCAAAAAACTGTCCAATATTTCACGCTCCTTCACCATCTTGAGAGAAAATAATTATAACTGTTATTGATTTCATTTTTGTTTTGATTTATGAATTTAGAATCGAAATTATATATTAAATTACGTAATCACTATAACCATTTCATAATTCTTCATATCTTCTTCTGTTTCTCCTCTTGTTTGAGCCATCTTCGATTCTCATGGATTCTCTCTTCAGTCTTCTAATATTTCTTTCCTTTTCGATCTCCCTCTTCTCAATTTCCCATTGGCTGAGCTGTTCAACAGAAGGACTCCAATTAAGCCCTAGCAACTCATGATCTAATCTTATGCCACCTTCATAGCCAAAGGCACTTTGATTAAACACTTCCTGAGGCAAATGACCATCGATACAATCCTTCTTCAGCTTCAATATTGTTTCATGTAGAGTGTGGGCAATAGCAGGAAGAAATTCCAAGGATAACCCCATATCCATGACTATGTATTTAGCAAATAGTTCAGGAGTCACTGAGTCATTAGTTAAATCCCATTCAAATTTATCTTCATAGAGGTATTTATCCAAATTGCAAGAAAGGTGTATTATAACATGAATATCTATTGATTGGGGTAGTTTGATGGTGACCAGATTGGTGTACTCTTCAATTTGTGATTTGATTGAAGAAACGATCTGCTGTTGTAGATAATTTGGTAGTTCCAAGTCTTGTGAGGTTATCAACGCAAACTGCTCCGGGGTAATGAGTGATTCGTTCAAATTCCACATGAAAAAGTCCACGATTCTGTTACCGTTGTGTTCCAAGTCTAATCGAATAGGAATCAGTATTTCCTCATTGGATGAATTCAAGTTCAACTCAGTCTCGGTAAAATGGATATGTTTGGTCTTCGAGGCAAGCTTGGAGTGGTTAAGCTTCTGCTTCTGTTTGTACTTATTAAAGTCCTGGTTGCTAATTGTAGCGTCATCATAGTTGTCATCGTCGTCATCATCAAAGTTCCAGTCCTCGTTCTCTGCGTAATTTACCACCTTGTGGTTTCTCTTGTTGGATCTGATTGGCTGTGCATTGATGAAAAGCGCAGTGTTTTCATTCTGAACCCTACTACTAAACGCTGTAGCAAAAGCCTGTGGGGGAAATCTGTCCATGTTGCTGTTGATTTAAGATTAATCAGCTTTATTGTGCTAAAGTGTCCATCTTATTTGTTTACTTTTTAGCCCTAAAAAAGACCACGTGTAATTCTCAGAATCAGACCAACTATTAAGTGTAAATTTCAGTACTAAAAAAGAAAACGTCCAAAAAAAATTTTCATCAGAAAAAACTTTCTTCCTTGAAATTTTTATATAAACTAACCTGAATTCTTCACAATGTCCTTTTCTGATTTCTCCAAAGTTGAATCTCTAACTCAATTGAACACTTTATTAGGTGAAAAATCCTACATCGACGGGTATGTACCTTTTCCTGAGTTTGAAAAGTAGTTTCAAATCACTGAAGAGCAGCAATTTTAATGATGAACATAATCTTTGGTCCGTGTTTATGAGGTGGAAGTCAAGAACCACCGTATGAGTATCAATCCAATCAAGTTTCACTTTCCTGAAAAAAATTTGCTGTCTAGTTTTTTAACTGCTTTTTCATGTATAACCGCTTTATTATTGGTTGATCCCAATACTAACAAACATTATAGTACTTCTGCCACCCAAGCTGACGTTGCTGCTTACAAAGCTTTCCAACAACAATATCCAGCTTTCTCAAGATGGTTCAACCACATTGCTTCTTTCACTGAAGATTTTGAATCATTACCAGCCGGTAAAGCTCCAGCCGCTGCTCCAGCTGCCACAGAAGATGAAGACGATATTGATTTATTCGGTTCCGATGATGAAGAAGTCGATGAAGAAGCTGAAAAATTAAAACAACAAAGATTAGCTGAATACGCTGCTAAAAAAGCCTCTAAAGGTCCAAAACCAGCTGCTAAAACTGCTGTCACCTTAGAAGTCAAACCATGGGATGATGAAACCGATTTAGAAGAATTATTAGCTAACGTTAAATCCATTACTTTAGACGGTTTAGTCTGGGGTGCACACCAATGGGTTCCAATTGGTTTTGGTATCAAAAAATTACAAGTTAACATTGTTGTTGAAGACGAAAAAGTTTCTCTTGATGATTTGCAAGCTCTTATTGAAGAAGATGAAGATCACGTTCAATCAACTGATATTGCAGCTATGCAAAAAATATAAGCTCTTTCTTAATGGCTTTTTGTTTGTTCACTTCTATACTCTCATTAATTTGAGATGTTTATACAAGTCTTAATGTATTATGGTTAGGGTTTTTTAGATATTTTTTAATGTAAACGATTTTTCTACGATCTTGTTACGGGAATCCGTAGTAGAACTTTTCAGACAGCTAAAAACTCAATACCAGATTGAAACCATTCTCTCCCTTCCAAAATTTGTTCCCATTGAAATCCAGTTTCCCAACATTCTTTGACTATGCTTCTAACTGTATGACAAGTACCTGTTTGTCCATTTGCAGATAGTGCATCCGTAAATTTACTCAAAGCCAAACGATGCTCTGGCTTTTCTGCAATTGCACCAACAGTGAATAATGGCCAAACCATTTGGGTAACTAATGGTGAATTATTTGGAATTTTAGAATAAGTGAATATGAACTCTCCAATCAATCCAGTTATATGATTCTTAAATTCAATGGGTTTTACTGATCTAAACAAATTTATTAAAACTGCCAACATCCAACATTGAGCACAATAAATCTTCATTTCATAATCATTCAATGTATCGTTTTGCTCTATTATGATATACTCTCTATAATTCAATAATTTAGCCTTTATGTCTTCAAACCTTGTATCAATTGTATCTAAGTGGATACCGTATTTCAAATCATTTCTAACTGAACAGAATCTTGAAATGCAAACAAATATCTCACCAGGACATCCCATTAATTTTGTAGTTGATCCAACACTATTTTTATCCCCATACCAGCTTTCTTCACAAAAGGGTAGTCGACAATCAGGCGAAATAACAGCTGTAATAGTGTCAAACCACGATAAATTAGCAATTAAGAATCTAACTGAATCATCGTTGATCAATTCTAAAATTTCTTTGAATGATGGAATTTTAACAATCTCCCCAAATAATTCCATATATGTACGTAGCAAAGCTGATCTTCCACTCTCAACAACACTGAATAGTGTATGAACATGGATCAACAATAATATCACAAAAAAGTTTGATCGCTGTTTAGCCAATTGCTGTTTCTTCAAATTTTTAATGATTGTTGAAACAACTAACACATCATCATCTCCACTAGAGTTTGCGACATTACTATTGGACTCTGGGGGGCTTGTCTCATCAGATTTATCTTTAAGGTAGTCAATCAAATATTCCATTGTCTTGTTAATATGAGCCATACCAACCTTGTAAAACTCTTTATGACCTTTTTGTTCATAAAGATGCAAGCAACTCAACGCTAAAAAACAACTCTTCGCAATTTCAAAATCGCAATATTTTAACGCTAATTGTGGCCATGGAGTACTTGGATGTGCATCTAGTAATGGTAGTAACTTTTTAAAGAAATGCTTCAACATCATGTTTTCCTCAATATAAGGTAATGAGTTCTTATCATCGTCAAGAAATTCGCCTTGTAATTTTTCACTTGCTGAGCTTTTTGGTTCTTCTTCTTTCCCGTGACTCTGTTTCAATTGAGTTAGATTTGGGCCTGTCTCTGATACAGGTAGTGATTCAGCTTGTTTATCAAATGTGGTGAAGTTCAGTAATGGAGCAAAATCTTGGTCGAATGCTAACTCAGGAAATAGATCCTGAAACATGTGAAATTCTTCAAGAAATGAAGAGTTTGGTTGAAGCTCGATTGGTTGTATTGGAGTTTGTGGTGAAATATGTGTAATCAGAGAAGGATTTTCTTGTTTTTGTTTCTTAACAGGTCGCAATTCACGTTCAGCTGCATTTTTTATTGGCTTTTCAAATTTAACAAACAAAGGCATCTTAGTTTTACCTACTTTTTTTGAAATTAACTGCGAATTGATTGATTCTTTGTTCATCTCAACGTTCTGCTCTTCAATATCTGCCCTTTTAGCTAGACTTTCTTTCAATCTCGGACGGCCTCTAAACCCATGAACCATTTCACCTTTAGCATTTGTTTTGAATTTGGAATTTCTACTATCATCAACATCAAAGGATAGCTTTATTCCATATCCTTCACAGATTCTACCTGTATCAATACAATTGTTACAAGCGGGTTTGGCTTCATCGCATTTTCTTCTTCTGTTGAAACTTGTTAGTAATAGTCTTTTTTATGGGAAAGTAATGGCATACCTCTTTTTACATGTCCAGCAACCGGTTCTAACTCTAGTAATTTTTGACATCTGTTGATGTTCCACTGCGATGAGCTCAATATGATCCAAGACAGAAAGAAAATTTTCCGTTAACAGTTTAAACTTTTATTGTTTTCAATAGGTTTCTGGTGGACTTTTTCACCAGATTAGGCGATAGGCTGAACCCCTCCAGCCAATAATAATAAAGATAGATCTGTTATCACCGCTCGGAGATAATTGGCGCTATATTATTTAGTTTAATGGATTATTCACCATTTGAAAAGTTGAATATTGTGACGAACCATGTATTATTGTATACACTATATATTCACTAATATTTTCTCAATATTACCATTAGACGGTGTACTCTAGCACTATTAATTTCATTTATGAATTGATATTAATGTTATGAATTATTTTGACAACTGATATTTTAAGGTCAATATAGAATATTATTGTAAGATTACAATTTATTAGTTCAATATAATCTAATATATCACAGTTTTGGTAACTTAAGCGAGTTCTTGAGAATAAGGACATCTCAATGAGACCTCAGCATTAGGATACCTATATTTCATAGCAATCTCAGGCACCTCTAGATCACTATATTTCTTGCCTTGAGTTAAAGGTTTAGAGGCATAAAACGAAAATTAGTGCTTTTTACCTGTTTCTTGTAGTACTTTCTGATAGCCAAGTCTTGCCTCTTTGTCAAAGTAAGTAACATGATTCAAGAACAAGTCAACATATTGAATTTCGCCTTTGACTTTTTCGCACAATTTTTTTATTAATTTTTTTTGATTCAAAGGGAGTTTTTAAACACTTAGTAGTATCTTTAGCAACCTTAGTCTTATTTTCATGATACGCAGCAGGACTTATGTGTTTATAATAGATTTTCATACTGCAAATAAGAAACATCTGCGTATATAATACTGCGGTTGAGTTCTAAACTGGGATAAGCGGCTAAAGAAGTAGTAGCCTATTAAGAGCACTACAATACTACTTTTCAAACTATCAAGTAGCTTCATCGGGAATTCATGAACAAGTGCGCCATAATTGGTTCTGATGATATTGAAGGATTTAGCTGATTGATAATTCCGTCTAAAAATTTGCGAATCGCAGGAAACTTTTTTTAAAACGAGACTTAGAGTGTAATTTTTGGTGACTGGAAAAAAACTTGTAATACCTACTAAAAATGATTTAATTAAGCTGAAAGCTGGGTGTTTTTGAGCTGTGAACTGTTATTGTTATTTGCTTGATTTTTGGAGTGCCTCTTTTATGACTGATTGTTTACAATTCGTTCAATCGTTTTCACACTTCCTATGTTGTTACATTTTACCACACTTCAGTCTATCTATCATATAGCACAATGCTGTTATTTTCTCCGATAAATGGCCCCAAAAGAGTAAAGGCGTTTAGTCTATTGACCAATTTTAAACTGATCCACAATTTAACTCTATCCGTATTAAGCCATGAAAGCTTGCTTATATGAAGGACGGTGATATTGAGCAACAATTTTCGTTGAAAATACTCAATACAGTCAGATTAGAAAGCTCAACTTAATTTGCAGAATTAAGCGCAGTTGCACTTATTATTCACCCGACTATTAAAAATGGCTATATATATAGAGATGGGGTCTGTCAAAGTCTCGTTATCAGATCTTCAAATACATAACAACAGGCAATGAGCATCAACGATAATAAGAAGCTAGGACACATTGAAATTGAATCTGCCTCCATCACAGAACAAACTGAAACTATTGACAAATATTTAATTGATTATGGAAAGCCCTGGTATAAGGTTCCTGGACTGCTTAAATTGAACTTTTGGTTATTCATAATTACTTTTGCTTCGGTTGGTTCTGGTTATGATGGCTCCTTATTAAATGGGTTACAATCTTTACCTCAGTGGGGTCCTTATTTTGGAAATCCAAAAGGTGCAAGGCTAGGCGTCTTATCCTGTGGAGTTTCATTGGGTAGTGCTTTTGTCAGTTTCAGGCTGTCTGATATAATATCTGATAGATATGGTAGAAAATTATCCATTGGGCTAGGTCAAAGTTTGCTCGTTATTGGTGCTATTCTTCAAGGTTCTGCTAAAAATTTTGCTTCTTTCTTCATCGCTAGATTTATTTTAGGACTATCACACTTAGCTAGTATTGCTGCCCCAGTCTTGATCGCAGAGATAGCGTATCCTTCGCATAGAAGTGTTGCAACTGCTAGCTATAGCACTACCTGGTATCTCGGTGCTTTAATTGCATCTACTGTTACTTATGCTACTTTCATTCATTTACCAAAAGATGACAACAATGCATGGAGAGTCCCAAGTTATTTGCAAGGTACATTTGCCTTGTTCAATCTTTTTCTTTATTACTGGACTCCAGAGAGTCCTAGATTTTTGATCAAAAAGGGAAGAATCGAAGAAGCAAGAGAGCTGTTTGTCAAATATCATGCCAATGGTGATTTTGAATTGGGTAAAGATCTAGTTGATTTTGAAATCAAAGAAATCCAAATTGCTTTGGAATATGAGGAAATCAGTAAGAATACTGCATTTTTTTCATTCTTCAAAACTAAGGCTAATTTTCATAGACTGTTCCTTTGTGCTACTGTTGGAATAATGATGAATCTTTCTGGAAATAGCTTAGTTTCGTATTATCTCACCCTTGTTTTGAACTCTATTGGTATCACTGAAAGAAAGAAGCAGTTACAAATTAATATTTATTTGATGTTCTATAACTATGTTATCAGTGGAGTTTCTGCTTATTTAACTGGGAGACTAAGAAGAAGGTTTACGTTTTTAGCTTCTACCATTTCAATGTTTATTGCTTATGTAATTTGGACTGCTTTATCAGCTGTGAACCAACAAACTAGGTTTGAACACAAATCACTCGGTAACGGTATTTTGGCTATGATATTCATTTTTTATGCTGCTTACAATCTTGCATTGAATGTTTTACCTGCTCTCTATGCTTCCGAGATTCTACCTTACAGTTTAAGAACTAAAGGATATGCAGTTCTCCAATTGGTTTGCGTTATTACTGCTATTTTCAATGCTTTTGTTAATCCAATTGCAATGGAAAATATTGAGTGGAAGTATTATATTTTCTACTGCTGTGTCTTAGCTGTTGAAGTGATTGTTGTTTATTTCACTTTTGTTGAGACTTATGGATATACTCTTGAGGAGATTTCTGAACTAGTTTTCAAAGAGGAAGTTACTACTACAACTCTACATTATAATCTTGGAGAAGTCACTAGTGAGGTTTGACCTGAGGATCTATATATGAATTGTTAAGATTTGGACGCTACATGTAGAAATAAATTGAGTAACATGTGTGATTTTTGTTAGTAAAGAAAAAAACAGTGTTAACTTTCTTACTTATCTGACTCTTTGTAAGGGTTTTTAGCTGTTTTAGACGAAATAAAGCTATAAACAAAAGCACACATTTTGCGAGACCTAAGTGTTATATAGCTCTTTATGGTTATATCAAAACTAAATATTTATACTCTCACGCAATAGATATGGCATCTATGATTTCGCCTTTGAAGGCTGTATATATATAGATCATATGAGTCAACCTTATATTATATGTGATTTTATTAGGAGGGCTCTAAATTGCTTATCCCTGTTTTGACTAAGCTTTAGTCTTTGCTCCTGTATATTCTTCTTTATAGAAGGTATATATATAACGACCGTGGAATATATAGTTTTCGATGATAAGTACCAGTGCCGCCTTTTAGTAGAGATCAATGTTCTAAGAAACGGGCAATTATTGGTATCATATTTGGATTTTAATGATTGAAGTAAATGCTATATCTGTTGTAATATGTTTTGAAATTAGACTGATAAGGTTCAGTTTCGAGTAGTGATAATTTAAACAAGTTATAAAGTGAACAAACCCACTCAATGACTTGTAATGACAGAAAATAACATCAAGATATATACCAAAGTTTAGTGGCTGTGATATAAGCTACGACAGCTTCAATTGGTCTCCATGCCATTTCCTAAATTACACAGATAAATGCTTACTCATAGATTGACAAAAATATCAAGTTATGAATAAGTGACTCAATTTCAAATAATTCTGTATATCCACATTTGATTGTTTTTCAATATAATCATATTCTTCAACACTATCACAATGAAGCTGGGACCTGAGTCAGACAGACAAAATTCCAAGGAGAACAAAGGTTTTCCTTGAACTTCATAAAACCAGTATGTTACTGTCCACAATTTGATACCCAAATGTTGTTTTGTGTGTGGCATTACAAGCTATTAAAGTGCCTTCGAATTATGCGTTGTTTGTTTATAAAAAAGAAAGGGATTCGAAACAGTTGTTTCATTACTCAAACTCAAATTATTTGATTTTCCCAATCTGATATAGGAACAGTCTATTTGAAACCAGGACTCGGAATATAAATTTATGAATATCTGCTTACAAAATGATTAGCAAGCCAGTTATTTATCTGAAGTCATTTCCTCATATAGCGTGTTACACAAAGTAGGAATACTCTATGCTAACTAATTATGGTGACAAATCAAAGTTACTCAAGACCAAATTTTATGAAGCAGGATCAATAACCCGTAATAATGGAAAAGTGTATAAGTTTCGAGCTTCAGTGAAAATACGTTGTTTCAATCATAGTTTTCTGTGAATCAACAGCTGGCAATTTTGCTTTTATATTTTATTTAATAATAACCATTTCATATTTAACGGCGTTAGCAGCAGATCTATCCTTAGCCTTACCTATTTGTTACTACTGAAGGTTACAAACCACACATTGGTCATGGATATTGTACTACTGTCTCATTTGGTCCAATTTCCTATATCTGAACATGTAAAATTTTCAGTCATATCTTATTTCTTGATCACTCTTTTATTATGACAAGTTTTGGAATACCAAACCTTTACGATTCTCTTCTTATCTGAATGTACAATTACATGTGCCCAATCAAACTCGTATATGTATCACTATCCTTCTTCCAAATGTCATCTCAATTTCACAATATTAGGAGTTATAGGATACTATGGATTTTAAATCGATAGAGAAGATTAAGATTAGTGCTGGATTCTACTAGAGGATGTATGATACTGATGCCATGGAATATCGGTCCAACAGATAAGCCGAATAATGCTCTAGAGGAGATCCCAACATGATTTAGAGTACACATGAAGTGTATAGTAAGAAAAAATACTTAATATTATAGCAAAAAAAATGTCATGCTATAGTGAGAAATAGCATTGTGGCTGGTCTACTATAATGATAGACAGCCAGGAAAAGATAACTGCCTAACTTTATTGAGAAGGATTTATGATAAAATGTAAGATCAGGAAGCTTTGGAAATTGCATCTTGAATGAAAGATTTTAGTATTCTCTTCACTCTTATAACTCCAGGTACTAGCTGTTGTTATTGAAAGTCACTGAACAACTGCTGGGTCAATAAGTTGGTAAAGTATTACTTACTTAAGCTTGATTGAAGTGGTAATTATGGATCATTTGATAAAGAATAGGTTCTGAATTTGTGAAGAACAAATGATGTGCTGCTTTGAGTAGAGTTTTGAGACAATTGAAATCGTCAGAAGAAAAAGGAATAAAAAGACGTCATAAATATGTCATTAAGTAGATGTTAGCTAGACAAGAGGTTGGTGATATATTAAATGAAGCTTTCACAATTACTATTGGTTTTTGTTGGTCACTGAATTTGGATGTAAAGTTTTTTTTCCATTTATATTTCATTCTAATGAATCTCACATCAACATGCAAGGTAATTGTTTTTTCTGTGTATTGTCACTGTTTTGTTAGTTGCATGTAAGATTTAAGGTGCTAGAACTAAAGACTTATACACTGTTGACCAGGAAATTGATATTGGTGAAAGTTATACAAATAACTAAGCATTATATTAACTTGCATGGTTTCAATAAATAAATAACATTAAGAGTCGAACACCGAAGCACTTTTATGTGGTTACTGAAAAATGCATGGGCGTATCAAGGTGTTGTAGTTTAATTAATTTCAGATGTTTTGCACAGCCAAATGTTATTACTTGAGCTCAAATAGTTAGCTTTAGTCTTATGCTAGCTCAATTGAAATTCACCTAGTCGATTAATAAATCTTTGGTAAAAATCGATAACTCAAACTGACTGACGACGAAGATTTACCTTCTTTTAAAGGTTGAAGTGACCAAAAGAAAAGATTTTAAATCAATTTTTGTTATTATTGAGTTTAGATATAGCTATCAGTTTTTGAGATATAGCTAGGTGATAGATAATTTTTTATGTTTTTTGCGATCAGCATGAATGCATTAAGCGGTACTTAACTTGAACAGTTTTGGCTAGTGATAATAAAATTTGAGAAGAAAAACCCTATAATAGCGAAATAGCTGAGTTATAATGATATTCTATAATGGGGAAATCTATTATATATGTTGTGAATTGAGACGCACCTGTGTGTGTCCTACTTAGATAGTTTATTTTGAAAGAGAAGGAAGATAGTCAATACAGGTAATTGTTTTCAAATTAGATAACCTTTCTGAATCTATGGGGCTATGAATAGCTAGGCGTTCTGGCGCCTTCATTTTTTTTCAGGTATTAGGTACCTTTCTAACTTTAGATTGAATTTGAAGAAATTGGACATTATGTAACAATAATGAAGCATGGTTTTCTTCAACTGATCGCTCCTTAAGAATTGAGAATTTACTGAAATATTGTTTATTGAAACACAATTGAACCCAATCAATTCAACTAAAGACTACGCAGACACTGGATCTTGCAATGGGAAATTTGAAAATAGTTGAGTAGTTTTTATCACTTATTTTTTCAAAAAAGATATGGTGATTCAGTTTCATGAAAACCCTACACTTACCAGTCAATTAAGATATAAAGTATCGTTTAATTCATTTCTCAGTGATCTAAACGATTTTTTGTTTGACAAAAAAAGATCTCAAATGTTTTAGCTGCCAAACACAAGTAGCGCCAAACGCGAGAACTTGGATAATTGACCAAAAGACAACACGAGAATTGGTAGACTCACTTTGATCTCTAAATTGTGCCTCTCTTTCTCTCATCAATTTTTGTTCTCTTCTGATGCTTGTAATTTTATTATTCAAGGATTTCACTTTCTCAGCTAGTGTTTGGACTTTTCCTTTTTTTTTAGAATCTAGGATTTCTTCATCTGCTAAAGAGAATTCAACATCAATTTTTGTTTTTATTTTAGCTAACCAACCTTGAGTTGTTGGTTGAAAGCATATCCTATGATCGCCACTATCGATTGCTGTAAATGTAAATTCACCTGTTGGTTGGCCTTTTTGATGAACAACTCTATGATTGTCATCGAAAACTTCCTGTTCAAAAAACATTAGTACGGTTCTAATTCATATTCTAGTGCAATAAATACATACTTCAACGTCAATCACAACGCCTAATTCGTTATTTTTAGGTTTTTTGAAGGCATCAGCTTCTGAATCAAACACTTCAACATCATACTTTCCCACTAATAAAGTTCCTCTTGAAAGTTCTTTGTAAAAACATTTCCTTTCGCCACCTGTTATAAAAAAGTAGAAGGCGTTAGAGACAGCCAAATAAAAGAAAAGGATAGCCAATTTCATCCTGTTTTCAGTGCTCAGAAGCTTTCAAGAAACAACAATCAACGAAAAAAACACGTCAAATTGTTTTTTTTTTTCAGACACGTAAAAATAGAGACCCATCACGACTTCCGGGATATGCGCAAAAACAGATATTTGTACTTTTAAATGCTTCAGCTATGGGGCTCCCCATAAAACCAATGTAAATTATAACCCTTTCTATGGTATACCTAAATCTAGAGCTCAAATAATAATAATGCATATATATATATATAAACAGCTACTTACTTGCTATTTATTCCACTTCCGACCATATCACGTGAGAATATTTTCCACGAATTTTAACTATGGAAAATCAACAAAACAACCAAGTTGTTTAAAAGTCTTTTTAAAAGACCAATCAAATAATGAATATTGCTTTACTGGATCCTTTTTCTGCGTTAAAAGAGTATCCAGACTCTCTTACAAATACAGTCTCATTTGGGCAGTCAGTTTTCGTTAAATACATTTCACATGGCGATTATCTAGCATCAGGTTTAGCTAGTGGTACAATCTTAATCATCGATAATGATACCAAAACAGTAATAAGAAAGTTGAAAGGACATACAAGAGCAATTCAGTCATTGAACTGGTCGAAGTGTGGGAGATACTTACTTTCAACGTCAAGGGATTGGAAATGTCTTATATGGGATATGAAATCTAGCCAAATCATAAGGAAGTATAACTTTAACGGGCCAATATGGCATGCTGAATTCAATCCAAATACTGAAAACTCTTTGGAGTTGGTTGTTTCTTTATATGATGATCCACCAAAATATATCAGAAAAGATGGAACAATGGTCACATTACAGGATTCGAAAGTTTTGGTCACAACGTTTCATCCGACTGGAGATTTTATATTCACTGGTAACAATAAAGGTTTGATAAATATAATATCAACAAAAGATTTTGAAGTTTTGTTTTCGCAAAAGATGACTAATTCAAGCATCAAAAACATTGTTATATCATCTAATGGGCGTAAAATGGCAATTAACTCATCAGATAGAATAATTAGGCAAGTTTCACTACCTGATTTCACAAAGAAACCAGATTTATGGGAGCTAGAAACTGAACAGAAGTATCAAGATGTGGTTAACAAGCTTCAATGGAATTCAATCTTATTTAATTCAAACTCAGAATATTTAATTGCTTCAGCTTTTGGATCAGCACATGTTATTTATGTCTGGGAAACGTCGATGGGATCATTGATTAAGATTCTAGAAGGTCCAAAAGAAGAATTAGTCGACATTGAATGGAACTATAACAAGTGTATAATCTGTGCAACCGGATTGGACAGCGGTACTATATATTTCTGGAGCGTTGTTGTGCCTCAAAAATGGAGTGCTCTAGCTCCAGATTTTGTTGAAATTGAAGAAAACATTGAATACCAAGAAGAAGAGGATGAATTTGACATTGTTCCGGAAGATGAATTGAATCAAAAGCAATTAAATGAAGAAGATGAATACATTGATATTTTGACGAAAGAAAAAACGGATGCTAGGGGTAATGAATTGAAGAAAGGATTTGTTATACCAATCCAGTTCGATAATATTGTATTAGGTGACGATGAATGAGATAGCATATTGAATCTAGATTTTGTAGTTGCGAGCCTGGAACTAATTACTCACATTATCATTATATATGCATCCAGGACTAAAATTGATCTATGACACTATATGGAGCTATAAATTTGGAGGAATATGGGCTTAAGACATGAGTAAACTAACAGAGGGTAAGTTTTACTCTCCCATAATAGATCTATTGTTCAAAGTTTTTCGATGAACTATTGCTAGCTTAGAAGTACATATTATATGGTTATAGCACTAACCTTTTCAGCGACTTGACTCAAAAAAACTGTGAATGAGAATGCCGCAAAATCAGACGTTTCCAGCTGAAAAAGACGGTTTAGAGCCTCAAAATAGTTAGATTAAAAGAGAGATTTTAAGATCGCTATGCTGGTTATGAATGGTTACTGTAGTATTGATTTTTAGATAGTGAACAAACCACACACTTTGAGAAGGATTGCGAGTTTTAAAGCTTCATTTTCAAGATGGAATAGTCAGAATGAGACAAGGCGAAGAGTAAATAAAGACTGGGAAGAGACTGGACAAATGCCTCCTGTTCTATGTTTATTGGTCATTAGAGACTAAATTTAACATTTAATAGCAACGAATATGGGACTAGAGTGTTTCTAGCTGAGATGTAAGCCTAAATTTAGCCCGAATTGAGACTCAGCAGGGCCTGAAAAATATGTTGATATTTGCAAATTTCCCTGGATACCAAAAGCGATGCAAAAAAAGGGCAGCTGGACAAATTCAAAGAGAATTAAAAGAAAAGGAATGGATTTTAGCCTTTGAAAGGAGTATTTATATTTAAAACACTCCTTTTCCCACTTTCTTTTCCAATACCAGCTTCTTCCAAAATTCATCCCACACAGACAAAATGGTGAGTATCATATGCTAGCTATTGTCTCTATGTTTAAATCTGGCCAATCACTCTCCAACCGGCTTGTTCTAGTTGGATTTGGTTGATCTTTCGTGGGAGGCAACTCTAGGTTAAACAGCACTAATAATACCACCAACAGAATGAAAGACCTTCCCATCAGCAAAACCTCTCTATCAACTCCATCGTCTCGTTAGTGGAACCCGTCACACCCCCAGACCTCAATCACACGTTCAGCTCATTCCCTTCCTCTGCGCTCCAACTAGGAACGCAGTACAAGCACCATTACAACAACAACCAGATTCCCTCCAGCGCCAATGCTATCGCTTCCAATACTACATCTACCCCTTTATCAGCGTTAAATACCAACATCGGAGGAAACACTATCAGATCAAGATTTAAATCACTGCCTTTAGTCTCTGAATTAGATCAGAAATTCAATCAATTCAACATCAACAGTCTCCAAAATCTATCCACTCCTCATACATCGTACTACTCTCCTTCTCCAAGTGTTAACACCAACTCTTCAAATAGCAGCACCTCCATTCCTCAGATCTCATTACAGCAATATCACCAACAAAATGTGCAAACTTCAGCTTCCACTGGTAATTTACAACAAAGAGTCAATCAATCTGGTCTACCTTCCCAACAACGTTATTCTTCTTTACCGGCTATTCAGTACAATCAATCTTCTCAATCAAAGGAGACCTCACATTCAAATTCAAATTCAAATTCACATTCACATTCATCTTCAGTTATATCTATTTCAACTACCACTACGACCCAAACCCCAAATTTTAAGAACTATGATGAGTTAAACTTAATTCCTATTGACCAATTGGACATATTAAAGCTGTCAACCGATCAATATGGCTGCCGCTATTTACAAAAGAAACTTGAGGTTGATAATTCAATCAAAGATATCATTTTTAATAAAGTCTTTAACAATATGATTGATCTGATTGTTGACCCATTTGGTAATTATTTGATCCAAAAACTTGTTGACTATTTGACAACTTATCAAAAGGATCTAATGATTGAGAAAATCCATACTTGCTTATTTTTGATTGCAATTAATCAATATGGTACAAGAAGTTTACAAAAAATTATTGATAAAATCTCAGATACTTATCAAATGGACCTAGTTGTTAAAGGATTGCAAATGAATGACGCCACAAATGCATTAGAAGATAATAACATTGTTAAGCTTATCAAAGATTTGAATGGAAATCATGTCATTCAGAAATGTATTTTCAAGTTTCCACCTGAAAAATTCCAATTTATTATTGATTCAATCTGTTTAAATAATAACATTGTCAGAATCTCAACTCATAAGCATGGTTGTTGTGTGTTGCAAAAATTATTGAATAATGCAAGCTTTGACCAAATTTTGAAGATTTCTCAAGTTTTGTTAATTTATTTGGATGATTTAATCAATGATCAGTTTGGAAATTATATTATTCAATTTTTATTTGAGCTGAACTTCCTAAAAACTTCCGATAACATCAATTTCTTAATTGACGAATTTTTTAAAAAAATCTACAAGAACTTGATCCAATTATCATGCTTGAAATTCTCCTCAAACGTTATTGAGAAATTCATTAAAATTTTAAAATACAAAAGAAATTATGTCTATTTGAATGAGATCATTAGGTTAATCAATGCTCACTTTGAATTACTAATCAGAGATAAATTTGGCAATTACGTTATCCAAACTTTAATTGATCAGTTTTATGATGTCAATGAATTGAATTTTGAAATGAATAGCTTGATTAATACTGTTAAAAATTATTTACCTGTTATCAAAGCTGCACCATATGCTAGAAAGATTCAATTGAAAATTCAACAATTAGAAACAAATTATAGTTTATCGTCATTATCACTTGTCAACACTCCTGCATCTTTTTCATCTGCTTCGTCGTTTAATGGTGGTTTCAGTCAAACTGGTTTTGAAAATACCACCAATCACTTATTATTACAACAACAAGAATCACAATCAAATTTTATGAATGGACCATTCAATTCAAGCAATAACATCAATGGAGGAGTGCAAAAGATGAATTACAACAACAATTACAATCCCTATTTCACTAATGAACCATCATTTTATATCCCAAATGGTTATACAAATACCAACACCCCAACTTATCATGATAGTTCCAGCGTTCCAAATTATCATAACTTTGATAACAGCAATTCCGTTAATACTGGTTACAACTGAATGACCAAATCATGTTATACCCACATATCCCACATATTGTTCAACCACCTTTTATACTGTACTAATTTTTATACCACTTAGAGGTTTTATCAGCAAATAGCACTTCAAAGAAAAAAAGAAAAAACCCCAAAAAGATGTTTTTTATATTATTATAAGTGTTTTTACGGTTATGTTTTTTTGCTATATATATTTTTTTACCTTTGTGATGTTGTGTTTTTGTTCAAATCATGGTTTTGTCTTATTAATGTACATTTTATGTTTTATTGATGTTTCATCTTTGACTTTTTCGTAGTTCTAGAACAGAGATCTAACGAGATCGCCGAGGATGGAAATTCCCCTGATTTGATAAACTTTTTTTTTTCAAATTCTGCGGAATTACGTCAGAAAGTGCCAAAATCTGTCTAAGTTTGGTAATAAGTTGTGTCAAAAAATTGCATTTATAAATTTCATGAAATATACAGATCATACTTGTTTTTTCGAACTGTGTAAAGACGGTAATATTTAGTCATATTTTCTAAATAAGCAGCATCAAATGGATCATTAAATGATGTTGTAATAGTTTTAAGCGGGTCCTGATCATAAACATTAAATAACTCGATAGATTGTTTTGTCTGAATCATAAAATTTTCAGTATTGAATGTTTGAATATGCTCTCCAAAAACATCCTCAACATTTTTAATGGAATTAAATTTTAGTTTGGGTGTCTTGAATCCCATCCTTGAATCAAATATCATCAAAGTTGATCCTAAAGAGGAGAAAATAAAATCATGGTTGTTCAATTTCTTTATTCTAGTTACTGTTTTGAAACCTTTCAACTTATGAGAAAAACCAAATGATTTTTCTGTTCTCACATCCCAACATTTAATGCCCCCACTCCTATAACCCAGTAGAAGTGAATTCTTGTCATGAAACTCTACCGTTAGACAGTCTCCTTGAGAAGATATGGTTCTCTCAAGACGAGGGGAGCCAAACGATGTAACTGTGATTTTCTTGCTCCCAACAATTGCCAAATGATTCATTGAAGGCATTTTAGCAACCTCGTTAATAGTGTCATTTACCAAGTGAGGCATGTGATTACCATTATCATTCAAGACAGAATTAATCAACATACTTTTACCGTCAACCATTCCAGCATATGCAGTCAACAATGAAAGTCTAGAGTCATCAAAGCAGTAATGTGCCGACCTTAACTGATAATCTGATGGAACTGCTTCTGATCTGTCTTCGAAAGTAGGTAACAATTCAGCATTTCTATAATTTAGCCTTATCTCTCGAAATTTAGTAATATTATTATCTGAGACAACCGTGAGTCCCAGATCATCAGTTTCACAGCAGCGAGGATATTCCTCTTCCAGACTTCTACCCAAAATTATTGTTTTTGAAGTATTTGAAGGTACTAAACTAAAAGTATATGGGCCTTTATTTAATTTTTGTAGAGTTGATAACCTATAGTTTATCCAGTTTTTGACAACAATAGCAGGAGATTGGGGTTGTAGTTTCTGTTGAACATTCAATATTTCAGACTGTACGAAGGGTAATGGATAAATTTTACCAAGTTTAAGCTTGGATATTTTGGACTTTATTTCCTCCTCATCTCTTTTATGTTTGATTGAGGTTGAATTGTATTGGTGAGTTTTGGGACCATTTTTTTCGATTTTAAAGTATTTCTTTTTAACTTCATCATAGTAGAAGCCAGGAATATTGGCAGGCATTATTCCATTTTTCTATTTCCTATTGATTTCTTTCCAAGTGGTTTAATGGCTTTGGCGTTAATTAAAGGATGAGCTTTAAAAAAATCTTGGGAGTTACCCTCTTGGGAGACTTGTTTTAATATCATATTCAATTATGGCCATAAAAACTAAAAAAAAGCTTGATTCAAACCCAAATTTCATAAAATTGTAAAAGCTTCCTTTTTTTCAAAATTTCGAGGATATCTTTAAATATAAAAGGCCGATTCGTGTTTCTATTTTCTTTACCACTTTCGACTTCTGATAGGAAGATCGGCCAAATTTCTATTTTACCCCGGGACTTGTTCAGGCCGTAATTTGTAACAGCGATATAAACCACCGAAAAACATATTTAAACTAACCCTAACCCACCACAAAACTAGCCAAGACCGTACAATTTACAACACAAAATGTCTACTAAAGTAGTTGAATGGCAAAGACTGGGTAAATCTGGTTTGAAAATTTCCAAGATCGTTGTTGGTTTCATGTCTTACGGCAAAAAATCATGGGCAGAATGGGTTGAAGAAGACGAAGAAAAGATATTTAGCATCCTGAAAAAAGCCTATGATTTAGGCATCAGAACCTATGATACGGCTGATTTCTATTCAAATGGTTATTCTGAAGTAATCCTGGGTAAATTTTTAAAAAAATACAACATCAAAAGAGATAAAGTTGTCATCTTAACCAAGGGTTTCTTTGCAATTGATGAAGATTTAGACATAAGACATGCCGGACTTGGACCTGACGTTCAATCAGTTGATCTGATTAACTCAAAAGGTTTATCAAGAAAACATATATTTGACGCAATTGAAGGTTCCGTCGAAAGATTGGGTACTTATATTGATGTTTTTCAAATCCATAGATTAGATAAGGAAACAGAACCAGTTGAGATCATGAGAGCTCTAAACGACGTTGTCAACCAAGGTTTGACAAGATACATTGGTGCCTCGTCAATGAAAACTTATGAATTTGTTGAATTGCAACATCTCGCTGAACAAAACGGGTGGCATAAATTCATCTCCATGCAGAATTATTACAATCTGTTACATCGTGAAGAAGAAAGAGAAATGATTCCATATGCAAACAATACTGGTGTTGGTCTTTTGCCATGGTCTCCTAATGCTAGAGGGATCTTAACAAGACCTGTGAATCAATCAACAGATCGAATCAAAACTGATCCGACTTTTAAATCATTAGGTTTGGATAAATTAGTTCAAGAAGATATCGAAATCGTTAAAAGGGTTGAAGAAATTGCAAAGAAAAAGAACGTTTCTATGGCAATTATTTCAACAGCCTGGGTCTTAAGTAAAGGTGCTACTCCAATTATAGGGCTAAATAGCGAAGACAGGGTTGAAGAAGCAGTCAAAGCTACATTTTTCGACTTAACTGAGGAAGAAATTAAATATCTTGAAGAGGCTTACAAACCTAAAGTTCCGATTATTTAAAGTTTTTTTTAGTTTTTGGATAAAACAGGATGGCATTAGAAGATTTCGTAAGGATGTGATAGTAACAATACACACTAAAATCATTGAAAAGACCCCGCCAAACAGCGATCAACCGAAAATCTATAGATGAAAAGCTGAAATTTTATAATCAATAACCACAAAAGGTATTCACATGGTCATAACTAATGCAAATCATTAGGAAAAAATGTGGAACAAAGATACATCATGAATTAAATCCCAACGAGTTTCTCATGTAATTCATGAATGCTTGAGTAGATCCAAAACCTCGCCCATTAAATACAGGCAACACTCCAATATTCGTTCTTCTTCTCTGACTAGTTGAGCTTCCAACAGGGAAAGGAACCGACGGATCAAAATGTGTGGGTTCTAAGTCGCTTGACCAATCAACAGGAACGTAACTTTTGAATCTCAATAAACTGGATGGGGCTTCTTCAACTTCTTCACGACATAATGGACAAGAGGTATTGTGCTGTAACCATTGAAGCAAACATGATCTCCCAAAAACATGAGAGCATGGCATTTCAACAGGTTGATGCCATGATTGATTTCTCGAGTCAACTATGGATCGTTTAGTATATTCTGAATGATGTCTACCAGTTGCATCAACAGGAAACCAAATTGGTGGATCTGTATCAAATAATTGCAATCTTTGTTGTTTTAAAACTTCAACATTTTTTAATGTTAAATCATCAATGTCTGGTAAAAAGTCATATGATTCATAACAAATAGGGCAAGCTCTAGAATTCTCATCCAATGATTTTGGATCTATTTCCTTTAATTGACGAATCGCATCATCGCTCGCTTTTCTAGACTTGTGATGTAACGGGAACATATCAGGGTTATTAAGGTTGTTATCGTCATCCGTAGTTCCATCTGTATTCAACGTAGCATTGACTAAGCGAGGCGCCACTGGAATAACCGTAGCAGTATTAATAGGAACATCTGTGAGATTTCTGAGCGACTCAAATCCAGGAGGCAAGTCTCCAGTTCCAGTTGCAATAACAGTTGGATTCTCATCACGTGTGCTGATGGTGTAAGAGTTATTGGCCCTGTTAACAACGACTCTCACAGTATTTGGAAAGCCAGAAGGAGGTACGCTGAAGTTAATATCGGCGTAAATAGGCCGATTGTTAGCACCGATCACTGGGATTCTTGATATTATTTGTGTTGAGACGATTGGCATCTGTCGATTAACTCGAGGCGGTGCATTTTGGTTGAGATTCTGCTCGGACATCGCTAGAGAGGTTTAAGTGTAATCCAGTGGATCGAAAAAGTTTCCAATGCAATTTGTGTTCAATTTATGTCTAATTTGTGTTTGATTTAATTGTATCTAGTTGAATTTGTTTTGTGGTTTGATACTTGTTTTTTTTTTCTTATTTCTTTCTTTATCATTTCTTACGGTATTATAATCACGAGTTCAAAACTGGTGAGAAGCGGCTATTATTTACTAAGATTTATATCGATTTTCGTCGCTTTTGCTCTATTTTCTCATGGAATTAAAGAAAGCCATAACTATGTACTCATAAGTATTGTCCTCGTATACTGTCAACAACTTGTCTTTGCTCAAATGGTAGATTACTAATCTCATCAGGACCTAATGATAAAACCCGTGAAATCATAGTGGCTTCGGATGGGTTCAGATTTGCCAATTTAGCAGCAGTATGTACTGGTAAATTAGACCATCTTGGATCTGGCTGTAATATAGGTTGTTGTTGTATTGGCGACGGTTGTGTAAATGAATTCAAACTAGATGATGAAGAAGATGGAGCAGTTGAAGATTGGGCGACTGCTGCCTTAATAATATTCAAATCAACAAGTCCCATCAAAACCATTGCTTGAACAACAGTCACCGGGATATTTGGAGCCATATTGAACGCTTGTTGAGCAGATGAAATATTGGTTCCAACTAGAACTTTTAAAGTTGAAATCAATTCAATTAAATGCGCAGGCGGAATACTCTGTAAGTTTTCAGAGATTTTATCATCAGATTTAAAGGTATCGGGATTGAATTTTGGTAAAAATGTTGAAGCTCTTGATAAGACTTCCGGAATTTGAGTTTGATTTGGTGTTGGTGTTGCCTCTTGTTTGATTTGAGGTTGGGATGGATTTGGGGTTGCACTGCTCGATTGTGGAGCAGGTTCTTCATTTTTCATTTCTTCAGGTAACTGAACATAATAAGGTAAGTAGTTTCTATCTAATTTTAAAATAGGTCTTTCCAATTTTGCAGTTGTCCTTAGACCTTCTTTTGATAATTCAACTCTAAATTTCCTCTTTGGTCCCAAAGTAACTTGCCCCAACAGCCTTAAAGCTCTAGCAGCTTCATAAGGATCAGAGTATTCAATAAAACAAAAATTCTTGGATCGACCGCTTGGATCCAATCTTGATCTGATGTCTACAATTTTACCACTTCCAGCAACAACACTCCCAATGATTTGATCGTTCCAATCGGTTGGAACATTTCCCAAATAAATGACTGACGATGCATTGTTCAAGGACTGGGACGTTGGTGTATCTGGGAAGGTAGGAGTCAATGAGAACCTTGGTTTCTTTTCAGCTGGTTCTTCAAGATGGCTACCATCCCCCCTGTCTCGAATCGAATAAGAGTTACGTGACATTTCAGAGCCAGATTAAAGAGCAGTAAGTCTGAAATAGAATAGTGAGTTCGAATTGTCAAGCAGAACAGAACAGAACAGAGAAGTTTTTAATTCGATGTTCTTTTGTTGCTGTCTCTTCCTATTGTTGTTTGTGTTGACAAAGTTTTTTTTTCTTTAAGTAATTTTTGTATAGTAAAATTACGTAAGACATATAAACAAGATTCTCTCTACGTGTATTTCTGAAATTAATTCATTAGAAACTGTTTAATTTTGCTGCTAAATATAGGTTTTCATAGATTCCCATAAACACCATTCTTATAGTTTTCTTTTATTTGTAACACTCCTTCTCTTTGATCTTCTGGTAGTCCCAATAATTCAGCATCAGGAATCTCAATAACTTGCTTAATTAAAGCCTTTTGTTCATCATCGAGTTGTTCTTGTTGTGGTTGTTCTTGGTTCTTGTCTTGTTCTTTAGGAGGGCTATTTATTAATATTTGGGATATCTCAGATGGATCCGCTCTTTGTGTTATCAACAACGCTTCAACCAATGCATAACTCAACTGAGGACATTGGGATAATAGCTCTTCCATCATGATTGGATTTTTGATAGCCATGGCTTGAGCATCTCGTATTAGGTTTGATAATCTTGTTTGATCCAATGATTGTAATGCTTTCGTTATTGCTTCAGAAAAATTCCCTCCGCTGTTGAGGATTATGCCAGGTGGTAATGGAGGCAATGAGACTTCCTTCTTCTTACTTGTGCCATTCGAAGTTGAGCTAGATAGTGAATTTTCAGTAGAAAAATCACATTTTAGCTGTCTGTTACCAATAGAGTAGTTATTCAGGTTTCTGACAGCAGAAGAGGCTGTCTCCACGTCTTTATACTCAACGAAGGCGAACCCTTTAGATCTTCCAGTCTCTTTATCGAACATCATTTTAAGATTGACCACAGGTCCAATTGACTTGGCTATATCTAGCACCTGCTGCTCTGTCTGATCATAGGGGATAGACCCAATATAAATCACTTTTCCAGGCACTCTATCACTCATTTTACTCTGGTTTAGCTGATTATTTTCTTTAGTCTAGGCTCAAATAAGCAAATTTTCTTATAATAATCAGCATAAACCGCCACAACACGGCCATTAAAACCCCAGCATAAGCAGAAATCGGAAAAATTTAAAAAGTTGGAAATAAAAACAAAGAGAAACAAAGAGAAAACAATCGTTTTAATCCCACTGAATCAGTATTATAACTGTTTCCTGTTTTATGAGTTGCAATCCATAAAATTTGTAGACACCAACCAAAAACTACAAAAAAGTAAATCTCTGCTAATATTAGTTACTCCAAAAAATGGATGTTAGGGAAATCAAAACACATATTGTCCAACTAGAAAAGGCAAAAGACGATAAAACTATTCTTCAGATCTTGAACATCTTGAAAAAAGACATAAAACCGACTGAACAACTGTTAAGAGTGAGTTTTAAACGTCTTTTTTTCCATCCCGAATTTCAAATATATTAACACTACACGTCAAGGAAACAAAAGTTGGGAAAGTTGTTAATAGATTCAAAACCTCTGAGAATACTGAAATATCCACTCTTGTTAAGAAAATCATCAAATTTTGGAAAGATGAAGTAGGACGTGAAAAAAAATCCAAATCATCAACTTCAAAATCTGCTTCACCTCCAGCAACAACTACAACAAATGTTATATCACCATCAGCAGCTCCTGAAAAGAAGTTTGTTACCCAAGGCCCAAGAAATACTCTAAATGATGGTGTCAAGACGGACATATATGAAAACAAGTCGAGAAATGGTGCTGTCAAAGTGATTTATAATGGTCTTTGTATCGATTCTGAAGCCCCACCAAGTGTATTATTGAAAGTTTCCAAAGAAATTGAAACGGAAGTTTTTACCCTTGTTAAATTCGATACCACAAATAAAAGCTATAAGACTAAGCTGGTGACATTGACCTCAAACATCAGACATAAAGACAATCCAGAATTGAGGAAGAGATTAACCTCAGGAGAGTTGAAGGCCAAATCCTTTGTTTCCATGGATCCAAAGGATTATGCGCCAGACTCCTTAAAGAAAGAGTTGGAGGATATAAAGAAGAAAAATCTTTACAATGCTCAAGGTGCTGTAGAAGAGAGAGCTGTCACTGACAGATTTCAGTGTGGGAAATGTAAAGAGAAGAAAGTTTCATATTATCAACTGCAAACTAGATCTGCTGATGAGCCTCTCACAACATTTTGTACTTGTGAAAACTGTGGTAATAGATGGAAATTCTCATAATACTACTATGGTTTCAATCTATATATATATATATGTGTATATCTAAATATTCATGAAGTTGATGTAAAATTATATTTTCAATCTGTAGTTTCTACAACCCGAAAGGTTTTCTTCGAAGTCTCTGGTAGTCCCAGTAAAGTCCCAATTCGCAACAAAAATCAGACCATTAAATCTTGTCTCGCAAATTCCATCAAAAAATCGAAGGCTCATCAACAAAACACCAATTAAAACTACAAGTTAAATCACTTCAAACCCATCCATCCCAAACAATGTTCAGAGTATTAAAAACCACACCGCTTTCAGTTTTTTCTAGGTTTCTCACCTTAAAAGTGGCAAATTCCCCAATTTCATCAATTGATTACACAGTCTTACCTCCAACAACAATCACAATCAGAAGCTATGCAACAGAAGACAAAACAACCAATCCAAGACTACTCGAGCTAATGCACAAAATGCAGAACACACAAGGAGTAGTCCAAGCCCTTCATGACTTCAATCAAGTCATCACCAAGAAAGGAATCACTGCTGATGGAAGCTTCACGAGTTATATGAAGATGATGAATGATGAAGAGATTAAGAATGCATTGAATAGAGTCGTGATTGAGATGACTGAGGCTGGGATTCAAGTAAGTCCAGATTTATTGGAACCTATATTAGCGGAGATGTCAAAGGAGGAATGAAGTAGATTACTTGTTTTGCTTTGATCGTTATATATTTATCACATTCATTGCTAATAAAATTTTACAATATTGCTGTAATTTAGGTATCCAATATATGCCATATTATTCTTTCAGTAACACCCCATTTTTGCCACCAGTATAGTTCATCCTCGGTGTCGTAAATAAATAGTTTATAAATCAAACTATGGCGATTGAATTTCAGCCATTGTTTATCAAATATCAGCGATATCATCAGCACTGCAAATAGGAGCAGATTGATCAACAGTACCAATCTGTTTCTGTAATACAGGACTTCCTTCCACTCTATTGTACACTTTTTCAGTTTCTTCTTTTTAGAACTAGAAGAGCTTTTTATGTTGAACCTCCCACTAAAATCTAACGGTGAGCCCAACGTAGTGTTTGACTCAATCTCACCCAAATTGCGCAGCTCAAGATGCTCCCAAAGGCAGTTGACTAAGTCCATACCCAGAATATTATCAACCAAATTCATGAATTTGTGCGTTTCCACTTCGTACTGGGGATATTTGAGTGTAAAGCTTCTAATTGACGACCAGACATTATTGTCCAGAGCGATGTTGAAAGTGGTTTCGACAAGCGTGAGAAACCGCAGAAAAAGTGAGGCAGAGATTGTTTGTGTTGACGATTCCAGTGAACGAGCCAATGCATCCAATTTATTCGCCAATTCGTGTCTTTCCATGTTGGTGCATATGTTTTCACTTTCCAGTTAATCGGATCGGAGAGATTTTTTGTTAATGATTCTAGTGCCATTTTGCCGTTTGCTGAAGTGGTTTTTAATTTTTTCTGCCATATAAATATAAAACAGCGTATAGTTCCCTTTTTTGTTTACTTCTTCAATTATCATCATTAATCGCTAATTACCAAACCATGTCAGACGTTAATTCCTCCATTCTTGAGCTTATTGGTAACACTCCTTTAATCAAGCTGAACAAAGTGCCCCAGTCACTGGGCATCAAACCAACTATTCTCGCCAAAGTAGAGCTTTTCAACGCTGGGGGCTCCGTCAAAGATAGAATTGCCCTCAGAATGGTAGAGGAAGCTGAGAAGAATGGTACTATTAAGCCTGGATACACCCTGATTGAGCCCACCTCTGGTAATACCGGTATTGGTCTTGCATTGCTAGGCGCTGTCAAGGGCTATAGAACAATCATCACCCTTCCTGAAAAGATGTCTAACGAAAAAGTCTCTGTTTTGAAAGCCCTTGGTGCTGAAATCATCAGAACTCCGACTGAGGCTGCATTCGACTCTCCTGAATCCCACATTGGTGTTGCAAAGAAACTAAATAAGGAAATCAAGAACTCAATTATCTTAGACCAATATGCCAACCCAAATAATCCACTCGCACATTACTATGGTACTGGTTATGAAATCTACAAACAAACAGACGGAAAATTAACAGCTTTGGTTGCTGGTGCTGGTACTGGGGGTACCATCTCAGGTATTGCTAAATATTTGAAAGAACAAGATTCAAACATCAAAATCATTGCTGCTGATCCAAAAGGCTCAATTCTTGCCGTTCCAGAATCTCTGAACTTCACCGATGTTGATCAATATAAAGTTGAAGGAATTGGTTATGATTTTATTCCTGACGTTCTTAATAGAAATTTGATTGATGAATGGTTCAAGACTGAAGATCAAGAGTCTTTCACGTTAGCAAGAAGAATAATTCGCGAAGAAGGGATTTTAGTTGGTGGTTCCTCAGGTTCTGCTTTATCCGCAGCATTTAAGTATGCTAAGAACCATCCTGAATTAACTGAAGATGACACTATTGTTGTTGTTTTCCCAGATTCTATTAGATCTTATTTAACTAAATTTGCTGATGATGAATGGATGAAATCAAATGGGTTTGAAATTGAGACTTCTAAAAGTAGTCTCAAGACTGATTTTGAGTCTGCAACTATCCGTTCATTGAATTTAAAGTCTGTTGTTACTGTTCATTCAAATGAAAAGGTTGAAAAGGTTATTAGAATTTTAAAAGAGAATGGATTTGACCAATTGCCAGTCTTAAGTGCCAATTCAGATAAGTTAATTGGATTAATAACACTGAGTAAGCTGTTGTCATCATTATCTTCAAATAAAGTCTCAATCAATGACGATATTGAATCGATCATAATAGATTTTAGAAAATTGAATAATTTTGATGATGTTAATATCTTCAATGAGAATAAATCAAAAATCAAAAAATTCCAAAAGATAACTTACCAAACAAAATTAGGTGAATTGAAACAGTTTTTTGAAAAAAATGCAAGTGCTATTGTTACAGATGATGAACTAAAACCGATTCATGTTGTCACAAAAGTTGATTTACTAGATTATTTTATTGAAAATTAAACTTGTGTGATTAGTTTATTGAATGAATGAAGCTTTTTTAGAGTTGCTTGATGTAAATAATCAATAATAGAATCTAAGACCTGGTAGTTTGCATAATTTATAAGCTTGTAAGCAGAACTCCACGATAATGATTATATAATGGTGAGATAAAAGTAAAGACTCAATTAGGGGTATATTAGAGAGATTTGACATTCACAGCTGTTATAAAAGCTACAGGCGAATGGATGTAAGCGTATATTGCTGGTCATTTGATCAATTTGAGGTGAATATTTTAATGAGATTTTTCAGATTAATTTAATTGTATAATTTGATGATATTAAATGACAGATTACGTATTTCATTATATTAAATCAACAAATGAAAATATTTCAAATTTCAACCAAATCAAAAGCGTATACTTTCTTCAGTGATTCCTGACTGATAACATTTAGTATAAACAGATTCCTTCGTAATGGTTATTTATTCAAAAGTTAGCGAGACAGATGACAAAGATGTTGCGGTTAAATTATTATTTAACCGTGACTCAAATCTACAACACATTCGTGGGGTAAGATAACAAAAAATGGCTGGCCTCATTACCAAAACTTCAAATTCATTATTATGCTAGGCTTAAAGCACAAAAGCTAACGAGAATTGTAGCTTAAGATGACTACTACCATTTGACTACTTGAAAAGTCTTTTTTACTGCAGAAATAACTTCTCAAACATGACAAAAGCTGTACTTTGGTTTTCGCGAATTCTTAACCTTTTTTATTTTCAAAACAAAAACAGCCAGCCAGTTTTTTTTCTCAACTCTCTCTATTGTTTCAACAGATTTTGATGGTTTTAACCAGAAAAGGAAGCCTTGCCAGCCTTTTTGTTGCATGTCATCAGCGAATTCTATGTCAATGAGCTGTTGCATCATCAGCTAGACCGCTGATCTTGGAAGGAGGGTATATTAATAGAAAGATGTCCTGCTCTTTTTTGGTTGTCGTTTAATAGCTAGTCAAATCTTTTCATTCATTCATTCATTTTACACTCGCTTCAGTCGTTTTTTGTTACTTCATTTCCTAGCCACTCTTGTTTTAATAGATTTTGTTATTTAACTACAAACTTATTATGGATTATTACAAGCCAACTACAATCTTTCGTCAAAACGCTATTAAGAGAGTGTATTCAAATCCAGAGATCCCATCATCCAAGAGAAAGTTTTCCAATGAGCATTGGATGTTCCAATTTCCTGAAACTTCAATCGATAACTCAATTTTAAAAAAATCATGCTCGACACAGAAAGTTAAAATTACATCGAATTATTGGAAAATACCTGACGATCAACTTTACTTAACCTCAATAGCAGGAAATCCAGAAAACCCAGAACAAATTGCTATTGCAAGCGGGAAGTCTGAATCGAATTTATACATCTATAATTTGAAGATTGACAAAGTGCTTTTGACACATCAGCAAACTATTACATTACCAAACATCGAGAGTCTACAATGGTTAAACTATGATAGAGAAGAAAGTACTTTATTAACAGGCCATAGAAATGGTGCCATCCATCTTGTTTCAATCCCTGATGTCACTTCAAATGAATCTGCAAGAATAATTAAAAGATTTAATCATAAGAGACATTTTCAATCATCCAAACTTAAAAACTTATCAATCAAACAATTAATGGAGTCAAACTGGTATAACAATAACCAAAACTCAATGTTATCACTATGCAACGAAAATATCTTTTTATGGGACTTACAGCACAGATCTGATTTACCGATTTTGAAAAATCAGTTCTTGGGAATTCATAAATTTGACTCATCGCCTCATAAAAATGGCATTCTTGCTTTGGCTGGTGATTTTGGTATTGCAATCAATGATCTTAGAGCACCGGTAAATACACCATCCATATTTACCCCTAAATCTCAAATTCATGAATCTTTCAATTCAACAAGTGCTAATAACATTAAATGGGCTCATTATGATTCAAACATCCTTGCAGCTTCTCATCTCGATGGAACAGTCAGATTGTGGGATATCAGAGCGCAAGGCTCTTTTGGAAAACTGTCAGGTCACGATGATTTAATTACTACTTTGGAATGGTCAGAAGAAAGTTCGAGCGATTTATACAGTGGTGGTAGAGATGGTAACATAATCCATTGGGATTTAGATTTTAATAAAAATTTGACTAATTGTTGTTTAAACGGTGGTTTGGATTCAGTTAATTTTCATAAAGACAAATTCCTAATTGATGAAATAGATATTTATGAATTTGTTAAGAAGAGGCAATGCGGAAATCTGATACCTGCAGCTAAAAATCCGATTGTACAAATGATTGGATTCGACGATAAAATTTTAAGTATTGATGGGTCTTCATTCTTAGGTGTTCATAATAAGAATGGAATTGATTCGTTCAAAGTGGATGAAGGAGTTTCCGATCAAATCATGGACGAATTGATGAATGAAGTTATCCAAGAACCAACCATTGACATAAATGACTCAATCAGTGTTGATGATATCTTGAATTCACCGGTATTAACATTAGTTAACTCTGAAAAAGGTCACAACCATCAACAGAGTATTACAAAACTCCAGAATAACAGTGATAATAGTATAAACACTTTAATTGAAGAGAATAGTCAGAATTCGAAATTTTCCCTAATTCAAAGAAGGGATTCTGATGCAACTATAAAAAATGATGATGAAGATCAGGTCGTTGCTGGATTCACATATGAAAAAATCATGCCTTTGAACTATTATGATAATCTGAATCAGCCAACTGTTTATATCTAATTATACCCTCAATCTTTGCTTAATTTAATAACCGTTTACGAAAAAGTAATGACTTGCAGATTGTAGTCTCTCATTAATATCACAATATTTTTCTCTTCGTGAACTTCTAGTAACAAATATACTTAAAAACTATTATACGTGATTCTGGTAAAAACATCCATCAAAAACCTACCTCAAGCAGATTTAGCTAAAGCGTCATAACTTAGTGAGACATTTTCATAACGCTTAATAAATAAGTCTTTTTTGAATTGATCTAGGAATCTTAGGAAGTCCTCAATTTGGTCTTTTAAGGTCCCAACACTTTGTTGATCCATTGTTGTTTGTGCAATTAAAGCAGGTAATGAAACAATTAATCTTGTCAAATGTTCAACACCATAAATCTTGCTCAATGGCAGACTCTTGAGTTTTGGATCTTTTGAAATATTTAGGTATTGCTGTCTTTCAAATCTGTATAGAAGAATACTTCCTAGTGACCTATTGAAATAAACTTTCAAACCTGATAAGAACTCATCCAAAATTGCCTGTTCTGTTAATGATTTCTTGCCAACATAGGCCTTATAACGGGATAAAATGGTTTCAATATTTATTTTCGCAGGCAATTTTAACAATTGATGGTCTTTTGTGATCAGCTCCCAATCATCAACTAATAAAGATTTCAAACTGTCAGGGATTAAGATGACGACCTCAGGTTTTTTCAAGTATTCGTCTTCGTTTTCTAATCCTAGCTCTGTTCTTTTTTTGTTCGATCTTGAACCACTTGATTTAGAAACATCGATTGATTTTTTACCAGAATTAGCACTAACACTCGAAGTTGTGTGTAGGGCAGCTTTCATCAGTTCCTTCTGCAGTTTTAAATTTTCAATATTTAGCTCCCTCAAACGGCCACGGCCAACCCATTCATCCCACGAGGACTTCCAACCTTTGTAATGAATAAAATAGACTTTTTCATCACGGATTTCTTTAGGGATTTCGTCAATATCAACTTCTTCTTCACCGTCCTTGACTAACGCGACTTTAGAGCCTGGAACATGTACTTTCAACACTTTAGCTTCGTATAAAAGCGGGCCGTGATAAGCCATACATTTGTCGTTCGCTTTCAACTCAGACATATTTGATATCCCTTTTGAAAACGCGTCAGAATTTGCCTAACTTTTTGGTGTTTTTTTGTTTGTTTTGGTGTTTTTTCGTTTTTTGGCAGTACGTATATTTACCCGGCCTCTTAGTGTTTCCAAATCGGGAAAAAAGCTGCCAAAAACTGCGACAAAAGTTTTCGCGAACCACAAATAAAAATTAAAAAACGAAAAAAAAACAAGAAAAATTGACAAATTTCGGTAGAGTCCAAAAATTGTTTGCTCTGTTTTATATCGAGTTTTCAGCCCTTGTATTGCCTGGTTACTTCGAGTCGCTGATCACTAATACTTCCTTCTTTATTCTGGTGTTTCCCATTTTTCAAGTGTTGAAAAGTGGCTGAAATTAACTCTGGTTCCGTGTGCTGGTTGACTTTTGTTCCCCTGTCATTCTTGAATTGAACTGAAAGAAAAGAGCCCTGTTGTTTTCGGGAAGTTCTGTTCGTTGGTGATTAGCAATTGGTGATATCTTCTAGCTGTCTCTTGAATTTACTGAAAAAATTGTTTATCTTTTTTCTCTCAACTTAATAAAAACATTTTGTTGTTGAAGATTTCTTATCAACACATTCCCAATCTAATCACAACAACATAAATCCAGATAATGTCTTCTTCTGCTCAATCTCAATCATCTAACGTCATTGGGATTCATTACAAAGTCGGAAAGAAGATTGGTGAAGGTTCTTTTGGTATCATCTTTGAAGGTGTTAATCTACTGAATAATCAACAAGTTGCTATTAAATTTGAACCAAGAAGAAGTGAAGCTCCGCAACTAAGGGATGAATACAGGGCTTACAGAATACTAGCTGGGTCTTATGGAATACCAAGAGCATATTATTTTGGACAAGAAGGTCTGCATAATATTTTGGTCATTGACCTTTTAGGACCATCTCTAGAAGATTTGTTCGATTGGTGTGGTCGCAAGTTTAGCCCAAAAACAGTCGCTCAAGTTGCCAAACAAATGATCTCAAGAGTTCAGACAATTCATGAAAAGGATTTGATTTTTAGAGATATAAAGCCTGATAATTTTTTAATTGGTAAAGCTGGTTCTTCAAATGCCAACACTGTACACGTTGTTGATTTCGGTATGGCTAAATATTATAGAGATCCAAAGACAAAACAACACATTCCATATAGAGAGCGTAAATCTTTGAGTGGAACTGCTAGATACATGTCAATTAATACTCATTTAGGAAGAGAACAATCAAGAAGGGACGATTTAGAAAGTTTGGGACATGTTTTTCTATACTTCTTGAGGGGTTCTTTGCCATGGCAAGGCTTAAAAGCTCCGACCAATAAACAGAAATATGAGAAAATTGGAGAAAAAAAACAAACAACCCAAATCAGTGAGCTAGTTCAAGGTATACCATCTCAATTTGGTGATTATTTGTCATACGTTAGAAATTTAAAATTTGAAGAAGACCCAGATTATGATTATTTAAGAAGCCTAATGGATTTGGCTTTAGAGTCTCTGAATGAAGTTGAAGACGGTGACTATGACTGGATGTCATTAAATGGCGGTAAAGGTTGGGATGCACAAATCAATAAAAAGCCAAACTTACATGGTTACGGAAATCCAAATCCAAGACAACAAAATAACACAACTAACTTTTTGAACTCTTCGTCTCACTTGAATAACCAACAACAACTGAAACAAAAGGTTCACTCCTTAAACAATTCAAGGTCTAAAACTCCTAAACTGAATCAATCCAACTATTTACTAAATTCGTCCCAATATGCACTTAACTCTAATAAAGTTAGTGACCAACAACAAAACCTGATTAATGAGCAAAATGATATCAGATCGGAAACGTCTGATAAAGGATTTTGGAGTAAAGTTTGTTGCTGTAATTAAAAAGTTGCAGGTTTTCCTTTTTTATGTGTCAAAATTTCATTGTTTTACATTTCAATTCATGAATTGGGCATGCAAGTATTTTGTTAGTCCCTATTCCCCATTTTTAATCTTTTTATCTTCCATTAATTATAATTATCATCATCATTTTCATTTAATTTCCATTTTTCAGAGAGGGATTTTTAGGATTTAAAAAAAGATACATAGTAAGATCGAATTACCATTTCTTCTTATATCTTAATGTTTCATCTTCTACAGTTTGCCTTCATGTTCTGTTTTTATTTTAATAGGACCCATTCATATTTTTAGGAAGAAACAACTTCTACGACCGTTCTTGTTGTATACTCAGCCACTACACCAAAGGACGTTATGCATGGTAATCCATTGATAGTTAATAGTTTTATTTTATGACGTTTAATTGGCTCATTTGTTAAAATTTCAGTTTTTCTACATCGGTTTATAGAAGAATAAAAATAGTCTATATTTCCTCCAGTATTATCTCTCTATATATATAAGACCTAATGTTGGAATTGGCCTTTTAAGGGTATTTATGGTTCTATCATATCATCATAAATATACTCAAACAATGTTGGAATTGAAGAGTTTAGGTAGTCATTAAAAAAAGAAAACAAAGAAGTGTTGGAACTCTTTGGATGTAAAAATTAAATCATGAGTGTTGGAACTCTGTTGGACAATCAATGTTGGAATTGAATTGCGAAATGAATATTCATAATAAAATGCAAATGCAGATGAAAACGTTTTCCATATGTGAATCAAATGATGTTGGAATCAATTTGATATTAAGTTAAAATTTTTGTAATAAAATAAATAGTTTTAGTGTTTTTTCTGTTCTGATATCATCATAATTTGGATTCTTCAACTTTGATCAGTCTGCCATTAATTTCTTTAACAGTACCGCTTAAAATTAAAGCATTTTTTAAATCTTCAATCAAATCATTAACACCTTCAATACCAATACACAATCTAATCAAATCTTCAGGTAAGTTTCTTTCCTTTCTTGTTTTTTCATCAATTGAAGCGTGGGACATTCTACAAGGCATTGAGATCAGTGAATTAACGCAACCAAAAGAAACAGTAACCCCATATAACTCAGTGGCATCAACAATGATTTCAGATTTCTTTATTGAGCCTGTTTCAAAGGATAATACAGCACCAAAACCTTTGTTGAAAGATTTATGTAGTTCATGTTGTGGATGAGATTTTAAGCCTGGATATCTAACTTTCAAACCAGTAGATTCAAGGAATTTAGCAATTTTTTCTGTGTTTTGTTGCTGTCTTTCAAATCTAATTGATAAAGTTTTCAACCCCCTTAATAATAACCATGAATCAAATGGAGCCAACCCACAACCAGTTGCGTTAATAACAAAAAATAAATCATTAGCTAATTTTAGATCTCTGACACCAATAACACCAGCCATGATATCATGATGGCCATTCAAATATTTAGTTGCTGACTCATATTGAATATCAACATAATCCAAAGGGCTGATCAATAACGGGGACATCATTGTATTATCAAAAACAATCTTAGTCTCTGGAAAGTTTTTTCTGATAAATTTTGAAATCTTTGGTAAATCAACAACTTTGATTAGTGGATTAGTCGGACTTTCCAAGAAGATCATTTTGGTTGATTTGGTTACTGTTTGAAGAACAAGATTAGTATTGGTAGTATCAATATGTTTCAGCTTGATATGACCAGATTTGTTCAAAAATGTGAGCAATCTATGGGTTCCACCATACAAATCATCACCAGCAATAACTTCATCACCAGGCTTCAACAGTCTTGTAATAACATCAAGACAGCCCATCCCGCTATGAATAGCAAAAGTTCTTTCAGCTTTGAACAATACTTTCAGTTGATTTTCTAATTGTGTTCTTGTTGGGTTTCCAGATCTTGTATAATCATACTGACCCAAATCGTTGATAGACTCTTGCTTAAAAGTGGTTGTTTGATACAAAGGAGCAATTGAGGAGTTG
Source organism: Wickerhamomyces bisporus (assembly GCA_024271855.1). Taxonomy (NCBI): domain Eukaryota; kingdom Fungi; phylum Ascomycota; class Saccharomycetes; order Phaffomycetales; family Wickerhamomycetaceae; genus Wickerhamomyces; species Wickerhamomyces bisporus. The sequence goes on from JANBXE010000018.1 coordinate 66,421, forward strand.
TATTTATCATCATTCTTTTGAGTAACAACTAAAGTCTCTAAAGAGTACGCTTTCTTAGCCATTTTTAGAAGATTTATAGTTTAATAGAAAGATGAACTTCTAATAAAAAAAAAAAAAAAAGAACAGAAGATACTAATTGAAAAATGTCTAAACGTCAAAGGAAAAAAAAGTTTTGACTCATTCGCGAAATTTCTGCTCCAGCCACATTTCCCGATAAATAATCCTAATTAGGAAATAATTCCTAATTAGGATTTAATTTCCCGTTTCGGAATTAACCTTTGTTTTGACACAAAAATGAAAAGAATACAAATCTTACTTGGAAGAGAGGATTATTGTTAATATTGCATTGTTTATAGATAGAAAAAACACGCTGTAAACGGTTCTTCCTTTTAATTTGTTGATCTTGTTTTATGTATTTATGTATTTATCTATTTGAATGTAATAATTGTGGTATAATTATAATCTCAATCACTGGCATGTGTAAACTACTGAAATAGACTAAAAATTATGCTGCTGATAATAAACGCGACTAGCTGCAATAAATTATCGCTATTTAATATTGATTGACCCTGAAAACAGTCCAATAGGCGTGTGCAAAGTTATAATCTGGTTCTGTGTAAATTTTTTTGGTTTTGTGTCAAGTTATAAAAAAACTTTAAGCAAGTCATATAAAAATCCATAAACTTCCCAATTTAAACTTTGCCAAATACAATCTACTCTTTTTGAATTCCCTAACCCTTGAGGACACAGTTATTCTATCCAAAAGATCAAAAGAACACTTCAACGCCTATTAAAAATGTTATTCAGAACTCCATTGATTGTTTTAGGGTTATCAGTTATTGCTTCTGCCCAAGCTGCACTTGATGATTCAGACCTTGACGTTGTTTCACAAATTGGAGACGGTCAAGTTCAAGCAACTCTTTCTGAAGAAACCACAACCATTTCCCCATCAACCATTTCCGAAACTGCAAGTGAGACTTCAAGTGTTGGACTTTCTGTCGATGAAGAAACCAATACTACTGAATTAGCTTCTGGAAGCGGTAATTCTACTTTGCCAGGTATCAATGGAAAAAGTGAAAACATGGCTGCTGTTGGTTTCAACTGGAACACTGGAAGTGTTTTTGGCTCACTAGCTGTGGTAGTGGGTACTTTCTTAATTTGAGATTTTTTTGGGGGGTTTTGATCCATCAATTTATTTTCCTTCTATTTTCATCATCTTGTTAATAGACTTTTTTTAACACTTTAAAATATGTTTTATTATTGCCTGCAATCGTCTTTCTGAGTTTTGTTTCATAATTTGGATGTCTTCTTTTTTGTTATTATCACATTTCAGTACATTGAGTTTCATTATGTTACTGGTTATTTCCTCAATTATATAATCAATGAACTTTTCAATAGTTAAAGCTTGGTGAATTGTTGAATAACTTTTTTATTTTTCTTCTGTTCTGTCACATTTTTTTTCATTTTATCTTGTTGTGTTAATTTTCATTGTGCTGTTTTGGAAATGTTGCTAATGAAAGAATCAAAAGCTGTCATTTCAATTTCGTTATGATAGAATAAGCCCTATTTCAATATTTTTCCAATCATTCTTCTCTCTTCTATTGGTTCTTTCTTCCCCCACCTTCCCCTTTTTATTCTGTCTGATCCATCAACAAATTCCTCATACTTTTGATCATTTTTCTTAGTTCTTTTTACCTTTTTTTTATTAAAAAATTTTATATGATTGCGAACAATGAAAATTTTGTAGTAAGCTGTTAGAGATATATCAGATAAACTACCTTTTGATGGAATTCGAAGTTAAAATTTGTGTCAAATATTTTTCAATTGGTCTTATTTCTCAAAGAGAAAACAAAATATATACATTAAACTTCATAAAAGACCTGTAAAAGCTATAGTTGGTTAAAACATTAAAGGGTAAAGGAAACTAAGCACCTAAACTGTATTGTTCAATGATTTCTCTCATTTTTGGACCAACAACAGGATCGCTCTTAATTCTTAATTGAATTTTTGAAGCTTCAGCAAAACTTGTAGCTTGTAATTTTTCATCCAAACTTCTAGATAATAAACTTGCCTCTTCAAATAATTTGATTGCATCTTCAACTTTATTTTCTTGTAATTTTAGTTGAGCCAATGAGATTTTAGCCAATTCAGACTTTGGATCCAAATTAACAGCTTCGCTCAAGCTTGCAGAAGCAGTGACCAAATTTTCTGGAGTTGGGTTTTTTAATAATATGGTCGATCTGTTAATGATTGGTAAAATACCAACTGAAATTCTTGGATATAAACTCTCTTGAAGTTTAGCAGCAATGTCAAATTGTTTAATAGCACCTTCAACATCACCCTTATCAGCTAAAATTTCACCGAAATAGTTTGGAATTTCTGGGGAAGTTGGAAATTTCAATTTAGCGTCCTTAAAAGATTGTTCAGCTTTTGAAAAATTACCTTCACGGTATTCGATACAAGCCAATTGAATGTAAGCATAGACATTTTCTGGGTTTGCATCTCTAGCTTTCAAAAAATATTCACGAGCTTTCGATAATTCACCAGCCAAATAATATAATTGAGCCTTATGGTAAAAGATTTCAGATTGGGTTCTTGGTTCTAATTCAATTGCCTTATCTAATAATTTATCAGCTTCTTGAAATTCTTGTCTATCAGCAAGAATTAAAGCATTGAAAATCAAAGATCTTGCTCTTGGGAACAGAGATAATGATTTTTCAATAGTTTGCAATGAAGTCAATGGATCTATTCTCAAGAATTGGAAGATACCAAGATACTCTAATGAAATACTTAATCTTTCTTTGATTGAAGCATCACCTTCACTAGCTTTGTCCAAATCAGATTCATACGCTTGAACAGCTTGAGAGAAGTAACCATCAGCAGCTTCATAACCATCAGCAGATTGTTTGTTCAAGTTTTCTAAAGCATGATATAAGAACCAGTCACCAGTACCTTCTTGAATAGATTCAGAATCCAACCCTAACAATTCGCCAGTTTCCTTTTCAAAAGCACCAAAAAATGAGCTTATTGATGATGGAGATGGTAACTGTTTATTTCCACTATGTTCCAAAATATTTTTTTGGACAACTTTATAAGAATGTTTCTTCAAAACTCTATCCAAAACGCCTTCAACTGATTTGTTATTGAATCCACCATATATGGATAGAGCAGTTAAATCAAACATGCTTTCTTCATAGTTTTCCAATTGTTCATAAGCATTAGATCTTCTTAATAAACATTTAGTATAATCAGGTTTTAATTCTAAAGCAGCAGAAGTATCTTCAACAACCTTTTCATAATCTTCTAAACCAACATAACAAGCAGATCTGTTTGAATAAAAAACAGGATCATTCTTGATAGCCAATGCAGCAGTGTAAAATTCAATGGCTTTTTGAAAATTCTTTTGTTTGAAATATTCATTACCATCTTCTTTGATCAGGTTTGCAGCTTCATCCTTTTTTTCAGCAGATAAAGAGGCAACATATTCTTCAGTAATAGCAGGTAGCCCTTCAGAGTTTGTTGGATATTCTTTTTCAACAAGAGAAGGTGATTTAGCTTTCTTTTTGTGCTTCTTTTTTTTGTTTTTGGACGATGAAGTTGAGGAAGTTGAAGCTGGAGAATCGCCACTTTGTAGTTGATTCAAATAGTAGTAAGCAGACAAAGCAGTCAAACCAACACCAATGGTAGAGATTATGGCCAACTTGTTCTTTTGGATGAACAAACTGAACGAGTTATCAGACATTTTCACTGGTTTTTAGTGTTTTTTTGTCCGCATCTTGATGAGAATTGGCAATTTTTTCGATGCTTTTTTCGTCCACCACGAATGATCAGCAAGTTACCCGAATTTGAGAGATATTATCACGTGATTATATTATATAATACTTATATTCTAATAAATACTACTGCAATATTAGCAATAAAACAATCAGATATGGAATGAAGTGAAGACTATGAATGTTTATGGTTCATGTATATTATACAGCTTTCATTTTACTCATAACAATACCTAACTTCCAAAATCTTATCCCCTGATATCATCAAACCAATCATCTTGTAAAGCCAAATCTGCACTAAATCTCTTTGTTGGATTAAATAATAAAAATCCTTCAAGGAATTCCAAGACTCTTAACCCTTCGTCATTATTTAGATTCTTAAAGATCTTAACCAAAGGTATTTTCTTAATTATTGGGAATTTATGATCAACATAGTTATTATTCATGCTTAAGATATCCTCTGTTGTTGGAGTCCCTAAAATCTTGATGATTTCAACAAGTTGATCAATGCCACTTTCACCAGGAAACAAAGGTTGTCCAATCAATAGTTCGGCAAATACACAACCCAGTGACCAAATATCTATCTTTGTAGTATAATTAGTAGCACCAAAAATCAATTCTGGAGCACGGTAATATCTTGAGCAAATGTATGAAACATTTTGCTCAGTTGGAGTCAAAACTTTAGCGGATCCAAAATCGCAGATTTTCGCTACTCCAGTGGTATAGTCAACCAAAATGTTCTGAGGTTTGATATCACGATGACAAATTTGCTTAGCATGCAGATAGGATAGGCCTTGTAAGATTTGATACAGATATAATTTTGATTCCTTCAGAGGCATTGGGATCTTCTTGATGGTATAAAATTGATTTCTCTTGTATAGAGTTGTTGGTAGGTATTCCATTATTAGATTTAGATACAGGTTGTTATTTGAATTTGTTTGAGAGGAATTGTCTGTTTCATAATGATAGAAGAACAACTTAGTGATGTAGGGATTGTCCAAAGTTTTCAATATTTGCAATTCTCTGTTTTTGAATCGTTTGTCCTGTAAAACTTTTTTGATTGCAATAGTTGATTGAAAAGGTCTTGATAATTGGGTTTTAGACACCGTTCCAAAAGAGCCATGTCCAATATTTAGAAGTTGAGTATACTCAATCTCTAACTCCCCGTCTTTAGTATCGTGGACGATTTGAGTAATGGTGGTGGAACTCATCGTTTTATGTGGATTTCTGGGGTAAACAACTGATGTCTCCTTTTGAAAAACACAAACAAAATTAAGAAGGATTGAATGGAAAAAGCACTTTCTCCTCGTTTAAAAGACACAATGAGTTAGCAACAACCAATTTATACAAATATCAGCGTCAATTACCAGCTTTTTAAGTTTTAAAGCAGTCAAAAAATGGGGAGTTTAAGCAAGGAATTTCAACTCTTTCGTTTCGTTGTGGTTGTTTTTTTTTGTTTTTTTTTTAATGGAAAAAAATGACTTGATTAGTGGAGGACTGGAACAAGACTTTAGATAGACTAGTAGTTAACGCATACATAATGTATAGATGGAGACTAATAATGACCTGGAAAGGCCTAAATCAAGTCCCTTATGAGTTTTGTCGTGATTTACACATATAAGATAGAGGTAAAACAATTAGTTTTCCTAGTAATAAACTACCTCAAAACCTAGAAGATAATGCAAAATTTACTTGTTTAATCAGAACTAATCAGCCAGTCAATCCCACACTCGAGGTTTTGCCCCATCAAACCACTACACTCAACCAACTTAAAAGTATCTCTTTTGCCAATCGCACTCACAAGCATCTCTTTGAATTGAGATAAATCTCCTCTGAACAGATCCGATTTGTTGAGGTATATCAGCACCTTAACATCACCGATCTGATCGTTGTTGAGGATGAGTTTGTGGAACTCAAACACCGCATCCTCCAGCCGGTCATCAACAAGACTGATCACAAATATTATCGCATCTATCGAACCATTGAAAAAGTTGTTCCAAAAGGATCTAAGCGAAAACTGTCCGCCAATATCCCAGAAGTTGAGGTTGAACTGTTTGTATTGCAACGAATTGATCTCAAATCCCATTGTAGGCTTCAGATTGGTGTTGTCTTTTTTCAGCAGGCTATTGAGAATCGTAGACTTCCCAGAGTTGTCGAGCCCCAACACCAAGATCCGTAGCTCACAATCCTTTAGTTTCTGTTTGCGGATAATAGTTAACAGCCCCATTTCGTTGATTCTTGCTTTATTTTGCTTTATTTTGCTATATTTTCATGAGCTTATCGAAAAGTAAACAAAACATTTTTCATGATGGCGTTTTTTGCTATAAGAAAAACCATCAGAAATTAACTTTTACGAGGAGAGAATGCCCAGATGAATCAGAAATCGATCGATCAGTTTTGGCAAAAATCGAAGGAGAAGCCCACACAGGTTGTAGAAGATGTTGATACTAAAGAACCAGCTGAAATCTTGGAAGTTGCAACTGATGTTGCTGTTAACTGTCCTATTTGCTCTGTAAATCTATTCAAGCTGTCACTTGATTCAAGACAATCTCACGTTGAGATGTGTTTATTACAGCCAAATCAGCACAAATTATCACTAACAGCCTCTCCAAAAAATAACCAAACAAAGATCACCAGGAAACCAGTTAAGGCGCCAAAATACGTTGCTGCTCCATCGTTCAAGGTTCTAACTTTCAGGAAATCACATATAAAGGTACTTGTCGATGGGTTCAACTATTCATTTCCAAAAAATTTCATTGATGATCTGGATCAACAGAGTCAACAAAATCAACAACAGTTTGACAAAGATGAAGTTTTATATTTCCTATCTCACTTTCATGCTGACCATTATGGTGGGTTATATAAAAATTGGCATAGAGGTCAAATTTGGTGTTCAACAGATACTGCTGACTTGACGCGTTGGAAGTTTAGAATTTCTGAAAGGAAAAGTGATGGTTTGGGTGATGAGGACGGTATTATAATAAAATCACTGGACTTCGAAAAGTGGTATGATTTAGTTGAATACCATCTTGATAGTGTTGGGGTAAGAGTGAAACTATTTGATGCTAATCATTGTCCTGGTGGTGCAATATTTTTGTTTGAAGAATACATTAATGATACAAAATTTGTAAATGATGGTGTAATCGATAGATCAAATGCAGGACATGAGAGTATCAAGATTATAAAGAGAATTTTACATACCGGTGATTTCAGAGTATCTTATAACCATATCCAAACTTTTAGCAACTTATACATTGATGAGATATATCTCGATACTACTTACTTGAATCCAATGTATAAGTTTCATAACCAAGCAACTATAATTAATGAAACGTGCCAATTTTTTCAAAAACTTATCCAAGAAGGTGAAGGTGCCAAAAACTCAATACTCAACTATTTCAGTCCATCTAACTTTAAAGATACGTCAAAATATAGAATAGTTATTGGCTCATACTCTTTAGGAAAAGAGAAACTTTTTTTACAGCTTTCAAAGAGTTTGAATACAAAAATCTATATAACCCCACAAAGGCTATCGCTATTATCGAGAATATCAACTTTGCAACCATATCTGGATCTTTTCCAAACAAAAACCGATGCCGATTGTTTGATCCATGTTGTTAATCTAAGAGACTTGAAAGACCAGAGGTACCTTGAAAAACTGAAAAAATGGCAAGTTATTAAAGTAAGGCCCACTGGTTGGAGTTTTAGTTCTTTTCAAAAGAAACAAAATGATCAAAAAGGAAACAAAAGACGAAAAGTTGAGGCTAAGACTGGGGAAAAAGAAATTGACACTCAAACCTCGGATAATCTATATGATGACCCTGAAGTAATTGAAATTGAAGACGGAGAACCAGATGTCACAGAAAAGCCAATTAAAGAGTCCGCACGTTCAATCTCACAACAAAAATTCATTCAATCAAAGAAGGAAATAATAGAGTCGTTGTTTTATCCAGTACCAGAAAAATCCTCTATCCAGAAAGCATTTCAACAACAATATTCAACATCAACAACATTACAAATTCCATACTCTGAACATTCAAGCTTTAAAGAATTGTCAATATTGGGTATTTCTTTAAAATGGGGAAAAATGATTCCAACAGTGAACGTTTCAAAGTATAAAGAATTTGATGAATGGTTTAGCGTTTGGAAGGAGGTGGGTTACATTATAAGAAATGATGATGCTAAATTGAAAAGCTGGTCTGAAGATGTTTATAAATATTATCATGAATAATGGGAATGTGTCTCGTTCTTATTTCTTTATACTGACTCTTCATGAATCCAATAAAACAATCAGACCATGAAACTACAAAAACAGAGCTGAATCTCATCAAATTTATGATGCACATAACCAGTACTGTGTTTTTTGGTTGATAGTCAATAATGTATGATATAAATAATAGGACAAATCGAATTGAAAAAGTAAATAATAAAACATGAAACAATAATAAAAAAAAATTAAAAAATTTGAAAACATTAGCCCCAAACTTCAGAGACTCATCACAACCTCACTAAAAAACCAACCATATCATTCAGTTGGAATTCTCCTATCATCACCAGCACCATTCTCTCTTCTTCGCATCATAATACTAGCAGCCTCGTTTGTACCAAACCTTTTGATCAATTTCCCGTAAAACAGTCCGCAGGCATTACATAAACTTCTGGACCCGTAAGGACCTCTCCTCCATTCTGGAGTATCATCAGACCCACATTGGTGACATTTATGATCTTGCTTTATTGATAAATCTTCTTGAAATGTGCCTTTTGAAGGCTGGTCTATTACTGGTTCAGTTTGAGGTTTTGGAGGTTTTACAACCAATGAAACATTATCTGATTTTGTAGAGATTGTATTTGTAGCTTTCGATGGCTTACGTCTCTTTGTTGGAGAGGACGGCGATAAGCTCATTTCACGGGCCTCACGATTTGTAGCTGATGAATAAGATCTTTGATGTCTATGCCTCAGATTTGTTTGTTCCTGGTTTTCTGAATGCATTAACAGTTCTTTCTGAATCAACCAATGCTGAAGAAATTGATTGATTTCATTTGTTATTTTGATAGACTCAGTCAATGCTAAGACTGGAATGTTTTCTAAAAATCTTTCAAAAAATTCACCTTTAATCTCATTATAGATACCATCGCTAGTCTTATAATCATGGGACAACTGTAATCTTCTTATTGTCACTGGATCTGGATTACGGCTATCAACAGAGTTCGCACTTGCTTGTAAATGGTTTAAAAAATCCGTATTTATATCAACAACAATTTGATGCAATTTTTCAAATCCAGATAAACTCTGCTCAAGCTCGCCTAACAAACTATGGAGTCCGTGTTGGGTTGGAGAAATAGTTGCAATATTTGCTAAAGTATGTAATGACCCTTGACTATCCAAAGAATCAGATTTTTCATGCGCTTGCGTTGATGGTGGCGGAAATTGTAAAGATAATCTTCTGCCAGATCCAAGACGTTGAGTTGAGGGAGGGCCTTGTTTAAACTGAGGTTGTGAAAAGATAACATAGTTTTGCTCCTGGTTTGGGAACGATTGTCGTATAGAATCAGGATGAGTAGATGGAACTGTTGTTGAAATTGATTGTTGCGGATGTTGTTGATGAACTTGTTGAGGTGGAAATCTAAAATTCAAAATTTCAGAAGAAGGTTGGCCTAGAGATTGAGGGTAAAAGACCCTCTGATCATTAGAAGAATTGGATCCTCGAGCTGATGGACGGGAAACAGAAACAGAAACAGGAGTTGCTGGTTGTGAATATGAGACAAAATCATGTTGTTGATGGGAGTGGGATCCTGAGGATAAGGCTGTTTGTGGATTTAATGTTGTTATAGCACTTGAAGGCGCTGAATGATAACTAAAGTCATTCAGGCTGCCAATCTTTAGAGTAGAATTAAACGTGGATGTGAGTTCGTTGAAAGATGGTAGTCTGATTTCCATTGTTAGTATCGAAATTTTCAAAGAGAAGCCCCAAACAGGAAATCTGAATGATCTATTTGGGACAAGGAAAAAACGTACCTCATATGGTTGGGTCTATTCCCGTCACGGCTCATCGTCATAATATTTCTGTTGAGAAATAAGCAATGTAATCTCTTGATCCGAGATAATTCAACAAAATATTGTTCTGATAAAACCTGTTTTCTAATGTTTTATAAAAATCAACAAATTTCAGAGATGTGGTAAACAAACCTCTTTATGTGTAATCTGGACAAAACTTAAAACAAAAACGCAAGTACTAAAGAAGAAGATATCAATAAATGCAAAGAAGAGATCTAAAGTAATAAATATAAGTTTCAACTTCAACTCAATGATATTATCAACTCACTAATTTGAGAATAATTCCTAACGTTGGCAAAACAAAAAAAAAGTCTCATAAATCACGATGTACAATTAAAGTTTTGAGTTGTGCTAAAATCACCTCTCTTTTCAGTTTTCATGTAAGGTTTAATCGAGTTAAAATGTGACATTTTGTAAATTGTTCTGGAATTAGCGCCTGTTGCTGTTAGCGAAATAACCCAAAATGGTAATGATCATGATTCATTTCAGAACCTCATCTGGTCTTACACTGCAGAATCAAACATGATTAACACTTAACAACCTAACAAAGCGAAAAATGATCTCGTAATTTTTCTCAGATAGTAAGAATAAGCAAGAGACAAAACACCACTAAAACCAAAATAATTTCCGATCATTAGCTTATCTTAATGACATGGAATTTAGACAGCTCGTATAAACAAACAATGTAAGATAGTTTATTCAATGTGAGTGATATGCTTTTTTGCACTTAGTGTTTCTGGTGATCTGAGAAGATCATGCCAATCAGTAGGGCGATTTATTGAGATGGAACAACAACAGCAGTAGCAATCTAATCTTCTCAGTGACAAAAATGATCTCAAACTCTGCCCGAGCACTCAACTTGATCTGATGAGACAGAATCAACTCCACCTTCCAATCTCAACCATAAACCTCTAATAATTCGTCTAAAGATCCGTCAAAACATCCACCAGTTTCACCCAGACGATGTAGCTCTTCTTAGGTCCACTCAGATATAACCGCCCAACATATCTGGAGGAACCTAAATCTTCAGAAGAACACAATAAAAATATTGTTAAAAAAAAGTAAGTGTCAATTGAGGAAACCAATCAAAATCAGTCTAAATCATTGAAGTGTATATCAAATCAAGTTCTTTTTTAATTATCTAATTGCAGGGAAAACTTTTCATATTTCGTCGATTTTGGTCGTTTTCATTTTTAAAACTAAAGAAAATTTTAGAAGTGTAAAAAATCTTATAAATAAATCAAAAAGGCTGAAGATCTGGTAGAGATTTGTGGTGAGTTTACTGTTATTCGATACTACATTTGACGAATAGTATTTAAGTAATTTTTATTAACAAAGGCTATAAAACTGTCCCATTGCCATCGAACAAAGTCTCAGTATGAATGAAATAGACCCTGCTTCATACCACATAGCACGAGATCCTACTCCCGTTGTGGCTACAAGCACTCGATTGGCAGTATGAGTGAGCTTCTCTCTAGGCCTCGCTTTGAATCATCATACCACAGCGAGATATGACAATCTTCGAAGAGGCCAATCTATTAGTTTTGGTTTTGATTTCAGTTTTAGTTGTAATTTCCAGTGACAGATCCAATTGGTGGCCTTTAAAAGTCTCCAATTTCGAAGCACTCTTCTAGAATACTGTCAGCTGGCAAAAAAAACTCTCTCTCTAAACCACAGGATTGAATTCAACTGCACTTTACAAAGAAAAGAAAACCTTTCAGAACTTGATAAAAATAAAATAAAAGAAAAGAAAACAGAAAAAGCGAAAGTATGAAAATTTTTATAGGGAAAAACTCGAAGCCGGGCAACGCTTTTAAAGAAGTCCTTTCAAAACATCGCCAAAACAATCCGAAGCTGATCAGACATAAACCAACGCTTTAACAACTTCGTTTTATCGTACACCACAAAAGGTTACACGTATAACAATGGCTCCCGCTCCTCCTCCACCTCCCCCAGGTCCTCCTCCCCCAAATTTAGGTGGAAGTTCTGCTCCCGCTCCTCCTGCCATTGGAGCCCTTCTAGGCGATATCAGAAAAGGTACCGCATTAAAGAAAGCAGTTACTGTTGATAAAAGTAAACCCATGATTGAAGGTAAAACATCAGTGACTGTAAGTGCTTCTTCTTCTAGCGGTGCTCCTTCTGTGCCTTCTGCTCCTTCTGTGCCTTCTGCTCCTCAAATTGGTGGATTATTTGCTAATGGAATACCTAAACTAAAACACCATACTGGTGGTCAGAATCACAACGCTCCAACTACTCCTTCAATTCCTTCGCTTCCATCAGCAAGACCTCAAAGAAAAGCTTCTCAATCCGTTTCTGCTGCCCCATCTCTCCCAACTTCAAGTGCACCTTCAGTTCCATTTGGTGCTCCACCTATCCCAGGCGCAGCAGCTCCATCACTACCTTCGAAAAGACCAAATACTTTGAAAGTACCACCTTCAATTCCAAACAAATCAACTCACGTTAGAAACAAGTCCTCATCATCAATTCACTCTCAATCAGTTTCCGAAAAACCATCTTCATTTGGTGCTCCTCCTTTACCAACTGGTTCAGCTCCATCAATCCCATCGGCAAGACCACAACGTAAAGCCCCATCAAATACACCTTCTGAATCATCAGTTGCTCCACCATTACCTACTACGACCGCGCCACTAATTCCTTCAATCCCATCCGCTCCTGCTCCATCAATTCCAACTTTCCAAGCATCACCTCCACCACCTTTACCATCAGGATCTGCTCCATCATTACCCACCACAGCAGCACCCCCACCACCCCCTCCTCTTCCTACTGTATCTGCTCCTTCTAATATACCTCCACCTCCACCTCCTCTTACATCTGCTGCTCCATCAGTATCTATTTCAGCATCTTCTGCATCAGGCACACCACCTCCTCCACCTTCATTTTTGACACAATCTGTACCAAAAACTACGGCTCCTAAACCTTCAACCACAACCTTAAAAACTACTACCCCAGAAAGCGGTGCATTTGCCTTTTTAGCTGAAATTCAAAAGAAGAGAGACGATTCTTACGTTGTTGATTCGGTTCCTTCAAATTTCTCAGCTGCAGATCAAGTCCCAGAAGAATTATCAAAACCTTCATCATCTGGACCATCTACTTCTTCTGCACCAAGCGTCCCACCCCCAACATCTGTGAACCCTCTAGCTAATGCTTTGGCTGCAAAATTTGCAAACAAGAAACCAGTAGCTACGCCTCTTGCACCACCTGTTCCAAGTATTTTGACCCCTCCTCCATCTACTGCGCCGTCGCTACCTTCATCCAATGCTCCCCCTCTCCCAAAATTGTCTCCTGCTCCTCCTGCTCCTCCTGCTCCTCCTGCTCCTCCTGCTCCTCCTGCTCCTCCTGCTTTACCTTCAATCTCTGCACCTCCACCACCTCCGTTGCCTTCAGTATCCACTTCTAAAGCACCACCAATCAAATCGTCTCCAACTACACAAGCACCTTCTCTTGGAGGACTTCCATTTCTTGCACAGATAAATCAAAAAAGAGATGATCGATTTGTTGTAGATGATAATGTTGTTTCATCTTCTTTGTTGCCTTCAGTACCAGCACAAGATGAGCCTTCATTACCTTCTTTTTCAAATACACCTGCATCTTCTGCACCACCACTCCCTAATTCTTCACCTCCTGTACCATCATTACCTTCTGCACCACCTCCACCTCCTGTACCATCATTACCTTCTGCACCACCTCCACCTCCAATGGTGGCAGCAGCTACACCACCACCTCCAAAATCCCCACCTCCTCCAATGGTAGCAGCAGTTACACCACCTTCTTCGAAAGCTCCTCCCCCAGCTCCTCCATCATCATCAAAACCAGCTCCGCCTCCTCCAGCACAAACTAGTAATGGTGGTTCTTTCAAGCATCGGCTGTTCTCTTCATCTTCTACAGCTTCAGAAGCAACAGTTTCGACCCCAACTGATACGAATAAAAAGATTGATGCAAGTTCGTATACTTTGAATACAAATGGAGTTAGAAATCAAAGAATAGAGATTGACGACTCGAGATTCAAGTTTGTTAACTCTGGTGATTTGCCAAAACCTAGACTATTCAACGGAAAACAGAAATTATATCCTAGCGGGAGAGGAAGTAGTGTTCCTTTAAATCTAAGCTTGTTCCAATAAAAATGAAAAAAAAACAGTTTCTATCAATTTCGAATTAGAAATGCTTTATGTATAGTACTATGAACAATGTTTTATGTTTTGAATCTCTATTTACAGGATTTTAGTGTGGGGGTTTTGATGGTTCTAATCAATCACAACTACCATCCTCCCATCCATCTTTCCATCTTTGTCTCCATAGATTACAATCAAACACCGGTTTGCCTAATTTAACATTAACTTCATTATGGGCATCACATAACCATCTTCCAAACTCCTCTTGTGTTTTAACTTTTGGTTTCGTTTCTTCCTTTGCAATATACGTTTGAAAATCCTTAGCGCAAAACCAACATGGATATAATTTTGAAAAAAGAGTGATAAATTGAACCATGTTTGATTGCTCGGTATCAGTAGGCTTTTCAGGATAGACAGTAGCCAAAGAATGAAGAAAAGTCCAGGTTGAATGACCAAGTTCATTGACATCTGGTGGACAATCTTTTGAATACGATGAAGTTGAAGTGCCGCTTATAACAGCAGTAGAAAAACCACCAACAGCTGAACCACTAGCAGTAGAAGACACAGTGGTCTTACTAGATGAATCTTTTGATACAGATTTTTTGGCTCCAATATTTGCCATTCTGAAGTCTAATAAAGAGTTACAGGTACGGCATCTAATCAGATTTGGTATTAGTAATTGAGATGAATTGTAAATTATAAACAATTGAGATAACTTACGGTTTGCCATCCTTGTCATAAACAATCTTTCTACCAGAAGGACCAACTAGTGGTTTATGCTCACTTTCTTCGCTCATATTTTCAAAAATAATGTTAATTTTGAGTGACCAAAATAAAAAAAATAAAAGAGAAGTAATTTAGTTAGTGTTAGATCTTTCAATTTATAATTGAAAAAAAATAAAAAAAAATGCGATTTCTGTGGATCGAACACAGGACCTTCAGATCTTCAGTCTGACGCTCTCCCAACTGAGCTAAAACCGCTCTTATATTTTTGAATATTGTATACGTCTATTAATAGCACATGCTCCTCTTTTAGCAGAAGTCTAAGTCAAATATAAACTCTAGTTAGATCGAACAAGAGTGATGAAACTTACATAATAGCAGGATTTCTTAATTACAAAAAACTCATCAGTATAGCAAGTACTTGATATTTGTTAACATAAAGTCGAAAACGGTTCGTAACCTCTTCAGTCATTGCAACGTAATTTGTGGATATTGAATGACAATGTATCACGCAATGGATGATTGTGCTTTTCGGTAACTGTCCGTATCATTTTTTGTGATAATTGATCAGTTTGAAAAATAAATCTTTACAAGTATCACCTTCATGTATTTTTTTTGGAAGATCACTGTAGTGTTTGATGTGGGTATATAACTTTTGTATTATAGTATTGGTGTGAGACTTAATATCTTGTTTTAAAAACTAAAAGACTACATTCAAGAGTTAACAATTCGGAAATAAACACATTTATTAATCATTACAATGTTAAAAACATAATAACACTAGTAGTCACTAATTGATAAACCCATCAGTTCTTTCCTAATAGTAAATTCAACAATGTATTTTTATGTTGATTCTGATCCTTAACTGGCTGTTCTTGTGGCGTTGATGCCACTGGAATGTTATCAAATTTTTGTGATTGTGTTAATGGCTGAGGTAATGATTGGGATGATGGCTGTGGTTGTTTATGTAACAAACTCAACAAATCATGTGCAGGTGATGCGTTAGGGATTGGATTTTGATACTGTTCTAGGGATTCAGTTTGATATGACAGCGGTGAACTGTACTGCGATTCGATAGGTTGTTGTTGATTTTGTTGGGGTTTAATGTTTAGTAGATCCATTAGGTGATTACTTGCATTGGAATCAGTAATCAGCTGTTGAGGGGATTGCTCAGATGAAACCTGAGGTAATTTTTTCTTTGAAACATCTAGTAACGGGCTTGATTGTTTTGATTCATCAAGTTTGAATTGTGGTTCTGATGATGAAGGTGGTTCTTTTCTATGCAATATACTTAACAAAGAGGCAGATGGATCTTCTGTTGTAGTAATGTTTTGTGATTGCAAGTTATTCGAATGACCATCAGATTTTACATCTTCTAGTAAAGTATGAAATAAGCTGTTGTTACTTGAACCGTTTGAAGGATTGAATGATGTGATTGCTGATGGAATCGTTTCTGATTCAATTTCATCCAAGGTTTTGATCGGAGTATCTTCTTTAGAAATTGGAGTTTGATGGAGAATATTTAGAATATCGTTTTTCGCGTGAATATTATCTAATGGTTGAATTGGAGTTGGTATTGATGATGGAATGTTTGTGATTACTTTTGGAGTTGAATCATTTGGATTCATCGTAGCTTCTTCAATTTTTTCGTGAAATTCTTCTGATTTTTCCTCTTCACCGTCATCGTCATAATTTTCGTCATCTTCATCATCATCAGAGAATTGAATGGTCGAAGTTCCACTATGATTTGCGAATTCTTCATCATCTTTCTCTTCAGTAGATTGTTCGGATAACTGTTCATTATTAATCATATCCTCTTCTTCTGGTTTCTTGAACAAAGCATCTAAATCTTGACCTCTTTTTAATAAAACTAATTTTTTTGAATGAGCAACAGTTGGAGTATTATCACTTTGAAAAGATTTATTTAAAATAAATTCTTCAATTGATGATTCTACTGAAGTTTCCTCTAATTCAGGGATAGGGTTTTCAAAAGCTTTCAAATCTTCATTATATTCCTCTTGTATTTCAAAATCATCGGAATCTATGAAATCCTGTTTTTCAAAATTATCTTTAATTGATTCATTTGATAGTGATCCAAACAATTCTTCTTCATTACTACTTTCAAAATTTTCAAATGCTTCTTCTTCATCTGTAAATTCTTCAAACAGTTCACCATCACCACTGTTTTGATTTGATTTTTTGATCAATTCTAACAGTTCTTTACTTGGTGGCCTGGTATCATAAATATCTGAATCGTCTTCAGTGGTATTAGAAAATCTTAATTGGCGATTTTTTTCAACTTCTCTTTCAGTAGGTTGTGCTCTTGTTTGATTTTGAAATGGTTTCTCTGATTGTGGTGTTAGTATCGGTGTTGGTGTTGGTGGTGTTGGTGATAAACTAGTGGATTGTGGCGATTGTCCTCTTTTCAATAATTGAAATTTAGGTTTTGTTTTCTCTTGTGACATTGGCTTAGGCTGATATTCATGTAGTTTTGGACCGCTTGAAAAAGATGAGATTTTTGTGTTTGGGGTTGTAGAGTCTTGTAAGACGGGCAACGATTCATTTCTTTTCAGCATTCTTAACTTTGGTTTTGGTGTTAAATGTTCTTCTTTAAGTCTTGGTTCCTCTTTGAGCCTTGGTTCTTCCTTACTCTTCGATTCTTGTTTAGATGGTGATGGTTTCTTCAATAAGGACAATAATGAAGCAGAGGCATCCGTGTTTTCTTTTCTAAAATCTCCAAGCACTTGTTGTTGTTGTTGTTGCTGTTGTTGTTGCTGTTGCTGTTGCTGTTGCTGTTGTTGTTGTTGCTGCTGTTGCTGTTGTTGTTGCTGCTGTTGCTGCTGCTTGTTATTTTCTTCAACCTTTGGTTGTTTCTGTAATAATGCTAATAAACCTTTTGAATAATCACTACCACCAATATTTTCCTTCTTTTGTGGTAAATTATCGTTCAACAGTTTCACTTTTTCTCCATCTTTGTTTTTCTTAGCATTAAACAAACTCAACAATTCTTTAGCATTGGTTTTCTTTTCGTCACTTTTTTTGTTCAAAATAGTTAGCAACTCTCTACTTTGAGCCTCGTTTTTCTGCTGAGAACTAAAAGAAGGCCTAGATAACTGATCAGGGTTAGGAGCAATGTTCTGAAATTCAATAGGAGGTTTATCCACCAAATTAACTGGGACGTTTCGCTGTTGTTGATGTAATAATGGATTAAATACAGGAAATTGAAAATGAGGTGGTAATCCTGATACAGGAGGTGGAACAAATGGGGTAAGGAATGGTAGATTTTGGAAAGGAGGGGGTTGGAATCCACCATAGCCTGGAATAACGGGAAATTGTTGCTGTAATTGTGGTGGTGGGATTGGGAAAGGTTGGAAAAGTTGTTGAGGTTGTAGTGGTTGAACATTCTGTTGAGAAGGAGTGTGGCTAATTGGTGGAGCAGGGACAAGTTGAGATTGCTGTTCTTGTTGTAATGATAATTGTTGTTGATCTTTAATTTGTTTCTTAGCAGCAGATTTTCTTATGAAATCCAATAAATCTCTACCTGGATCAATAGTTGGCTGTTTCTCTTGTTTTTGACCAATACCTAATAATGATTTCAATTCTGCTTCTACTTCTAATTTCAACTGAGTTTCATTAATTTCACCTCTATGTGCCTTAACCCACTGCTGTAAAGGATTGATCATACTTGTAACAAGGAAATATTTCTGTGGGTTATTTCTTATTTTTTTACCCAAACTTCTAAAATCTTTCCATTGAATATCATTGATTTCATTTCTAACCAAAGGTTTGAACTCAAAGTCTTCAGGGATATCTTTGCATAAATAAATCCTATAGTTTTTAGCTTTGATTGTTCTCTCAACGTATTCCTCTTTGTTAATATATGGAGTGATATCGAATCCAATTTCTTCTTTAACCTCTCTAATGGCACAATTTGAGTCGTCTTCATCTTTTGATATTTTCCCTCTTGGAAAGCTCCAATTAGGAGATTCGACACCTTGGACCAATAATATCTTGTTTAATTTTGAGTTGAATAAAGCAGCACCTCTAACAGGAATAGATTGTTTATAACTAACAAATTCTTTCAATCCTTCGTCAGGATCCCCACCTTTCCAAATCAAAGGGAACAGTTCAATTAATTTTTTGGAGAACGCCTTCATCTTTAACGATGGTAAATATGGGTTTATAGCTCTAACGAAATCGAGATAGAACCAATGTGCTTCTTCAAATAAAAAAAAGACTCTTGCATTGGAGGATAAATCTTCTGGAGGGGCGTTGAGGACAAATCTAACGAGTAGGTCTTCGAGGACTCTATCCAGGGTTTCTTTCTGGAAGCCCTCTTTGAGCTGAATGGACATTGTTTGTATTTTAATTGAGCTTTTGATTGTTTAAATTTGGTTTATTTGGCCTTGTTTTAGTTTGATTCGTTGAGATTTTTTTGGCTGGTAAAAATAAAACGATCGATAAAAGCGGGTAACTCTAATAGATATAATGAAATAAATCATATCAAAAAGCCATACTTAAAATAAAATAAAAGACAATTCATATTTTTATTCCTAATTAGAACAAAATGGTTTTCAAGGTTGGGTACGTCCCGGAGCATTTCAGTACGCCAATTACATTTGCCTTGCAAAAGGGGTTTTTTCAACGCAGAAATCTTGAGATTGAGCTTATTCCTTATCCTTCTGGGTCTGGCCATCTGATCCAGTCGCTGGAGGAGAACTCGTTAGATATAGCTATCGGGCTAACCGAAGCCTTTGTCAGGGGTATTGCCCAAGGGCTGGAAAACTATCATCTTGTTGGAACTTATGTGAAAAGTCCATTGCGTTGGGCAGTTAGCACCGGGTTCAACAGAGATGATATTACTGATAATTTAAAAGAGTTGGAAGGGAAAAGAATCGGTGTTAGTAGAATTGGTTCTGGTTCTTACGTTATGGCTTTCGTTCTTGGATTAAGTAACAATTTCAACAAACCTTTTTTCCAATCATTCCCTATTCTATCCACTTTCAAAAACCTAAGAGATTCAGTCAATTTAAAAGAGGACGTTGAGCCATCTGACGCTTTCATGTGGGAATACTTCACCACTAAAAGGTACTATGATTCGAAAGAAGTGAAACAAATTGGTGAAATATACACGCCTTGGCCATCCTGGGTTATAAACGCCAGAAGTAGTATTGTCAAAGAGC
The DNA here is from genome assembly GCA_024271855.1 of Wickerhamomyces bisporus. NCBI lineage: Eukaryota > Fungi > Ascomycota > Saccharomycetes > Phaffomycetales > Wickerhamomycetaceae > Wickerhamomyces > Wickerhamomyces bisporus. Next base: position 86,285 of record JANBXE010000018.1, read on the forward strand.
AATCCACAGAGTTGAGATTATTTTTGGAAGCGTTGGAAGAGGGAATTGCGTATTTCAAACAACATCCAGAAGAAGCCATTAATCATATATATACCAACCTGGATTATTCCAAAGAGGATGCAACTGAATGGATCAAAACGGTAGAGTTTAATGATGGTAAGTTGAGCGATGTGGATTACAAAACAGTTATAGAGAACACTTACAAAGCATTGATTGAAGCCTCAGTATTATCTGATTTCAGTGAAGAGCTTATTGTTAAAAGACTAGAAAAGCAAACTGGATTGTAATTGTGCTCGTTAGTTGTGATTCTAATTTAAAAAAAAAAAAAAAGTAAAATTCCGCTCAAGCGAGAAATTGTGACAAGTGAATCAAATAAACGTCATGGAATGAAAAAGAATGGTCAGAGTCAGTTTGTTTTAGTAGTGGTGGTTTGTACTGATATACTGAGATGTCATTATCTCAGTATATCATAGTGTATCATAGTATATCAATGTATCAATGTATCAGTAACCGCCATTAAGCATCTCTATTGGTTCTCGTTAACTGCTCCTGCTAGTTCCTGCTGTTCGGTGTTTTCCGCGGTTGGCGGGACAAGCCAAAGGCGCCCCTCCATGCTCTTAAATAAAGGCATTTTTTTTTTAGATTCTCACGATTAACAAAAAAAAAACAATAAGAATAAGAATAAGAGTCAAATCTCCTGTTCGCCGCCTTTCTTTGGACCGAAAAGCTATCTAATCAAAAAGAGCGTTGGTCAAAGGGATGTTCTTACCTTACTCATAGAAATATATAAATACCCGATGTCTCCCTTCTCTTCCCTTCTCTTCTTTTTCTTCTCACACACACTCTCTTTTTCTCACACTCTCACATACACTCTGCTTCCTACTCTTTTATCAGCGGTATAATTATTACTACCAACAATGGTCAGACTCACTTTGGATAACGTCCAGCTAAGAGCACCAATCGACTCACATCCAAAATTCCCATCAGGAACAACACCAGCAGATATCCTTACCAAGTCAGCCTTGGAGTTTGTCGTTCTACTCCACCGCACATTCAACAAGAGAAGATTAGAATTACTTTCAAACAGACAGAAAGTTCAAGCCCATCTCGATGCCGGTGGCTCTCTACACTTCCTACCAGAGACAGAATCAATAAGAAATGATCCAACTTGGAAAGGTCCTCCTTTAGCTCCTGGATTGATTGCTAGAAACACTGAGATCACGGGTCCTCCTTCTTCAAGATCAATGTTAATTAATGCGTTAAATTCAGACGTCAAAACTTATATGACGGACATTGAAGATTCTGCGTCTCCAACGTGGGAAAATGTGGTCTATGGTCAACTGAATTTGTACGATGCTATCAGATCCCAAATTGATTTCACAAATGATAAAACTGGGAAATCATACAAAGTTTCAAAACCTTTTGGTAAGACTCCAACTTTAATACTAAGACCTCGTGGATGGCATATGGTTGATAATCATATTTTGGTTGATGGGGAACCTATTTCTGCTTCATTATTTGATTTTGGGTTATATTTCTTCCATAACGCTAAAAAATTGATTGAATTAGGTCATGGTCCTTACTTCTATCTACCAAAAATGGAGCATCATCTAGAAGCGAGATTATGGAACGATGTTTTCAACGTTTCGCAAGATTTCATTGGAATTAGAAGAGGTACTATTCGTGCTACCGTCCTAATCGAAACTCTTCCAGCTTCATTTCAAATGGAAGAAATCATTTGGGAATTAAGAGATCATTCATCTGGTTTAAATTGTGGTCGCTGGGATTATATCTTTTCCACTATCAAAAGATTAAGAAATAACAGTAGACACATACTACCGGACAGAGACCAAGTTACAATGACATCTCCATTCATGAATGCCTATGTCAAGAGATTGATCAAAATCTGTCATTCAAGAGGTGTCCATGCAATGGGAGGAATGGCTGCTCAAATCCCAATCAAAAATGATGAAGAGGCAAATCAAAAAGCTATGACTAAAGTTCGTAATGATAAAATCAGGGAATTAAAAAACGGTCACGATGGATCTTGGGTTGCACATCCTGCTTTAGCTTCAATTTGCAATGAAGTGTTTGATGAAATGGGGACTCCTAATCAAATTCACTATATTCCTGACACAATTGTTAAAGAAGAAGATTTGACAAAAACTTCAATTGAAGACGGAAAAATCACAGAAAATGGAATTAGAGTCAATTTGTATATTGGATTGAGTTACATGGAGGCATGGTTAAGAGGATCAGGATGTGTTCCAATTAATAATTTGATGGAAGATGCTGCTACTGCTGAAGTTTCAAGATCACAATTATATCAATGGGTTAAACATGGTGTTATATTGGATGATACAAAAGAGAAAGTTACACCTGAATTGACTACAAGATTATTAGATGAAGAAACTGAAAAATTAATTGCCAAAGCACCAGAGGGAAATAAATTCGAATTGGCTGCAAAGTATTTCAAACCTGAGATCAGAGGTGAAGAGTTCAGTGAGTTTTTGACCACTTTGTTGTATGACGAGATTAGCACTGTGGGAGAAACTGTTGACTTGGACAGTTTGAAAGCATAAGTTATACGAAATATTAATATATCAATGACTCTTTGAAGCGTAAACTCTCATTAATTGTATAGTCTGAAATTATCAAAAGGGGAAATATTCGCGTGATGAGATTGGATATTGACGGCTTTCTTTTGTACCGGAAAAGCTCTCGATACGTTGATAAAGATTTTCACAGTTTCTATTGAGGATACTGAGACATAAATCAATCATAAATTAAAGTGGATAAAGGAGTCTGTTCAACGCTACTCTTAAAGTTACTAGACCACCAAATCACTCGAATTCCCAATTGAGATTCTTTTTTTTTTGCTTTCTGGTGTTTTTCATGCAACACGTCGCGTAAGGGCAATTCCAGATATCAAAATGAAATTCTTGAACCCTTTTCCTTCGCTTTCTTTTTCTCTTCACCCTCTTTCATCAAATTACAACTAATTCATAATTGGCAGTTTCTTGTAACGATGTCGGAAGCACAACTCGTTCTTCCATTGACTGATGATGAGATCTCCTCATTCATCCCTCCTACACCTCGTCAAGTCCTTAGAATCTGCTTAAACTTAAAACACTTGATTGATCAAATCATTCCCATTCAATTTGAAGAATCTGTAGTTCTTTCACCAGATTCTAAAATTTTAAATGATAGAGTCATCAGATTAGCTTTAGAAGCAGCCGGTGGAACAGGAGATGGTAAACCTGGTTCATCTTCAAGAAAATATCGTGCAGTTTTAGTCTTTGCTTTATTAAAAGTAACTGGTTGGAACTGGGAATTGGCAGCTTCTGAAATTCATGATTCTGAATTATACGCTCTCAGAGCCTCTGCAGCCCAACAACTAGCTAAGTTGATCATTGAAGAGGAACAAGATGACAAGTATTTATTCATCCAAATGTTATGTCGTCGATATGTTGTCAATTTAAACACTGAGGATTCAATTCCTACAAATGCTGTGGAATTGGCCGTTGATATGCATTCAACAATTATCATTGGATCTTCTGGGTATCAACGTTGTATGAAATGGTTATGGAGAGGTTGGATTGTGCAAAGTGCAAAAGATCCATCGAGTTATGTGTTATATAAAGAGGTCTCTAAAGCTTCAATCTTATCACATTTTGATCCGGAAAGAATTAAAACCCCATTATATCAAAATTTGTTGGAAATTTTTTTCAGTTTGATTTATTTGATTCTTTATACGGTTGTGATCAATCAGAACGAGAAAGGCGTTGCTCCTTTAAACTTTTTTGAAGTCGTCTACTATTTCTTTACTGTTTCTTATATTTACGATGAATTGACGAAATTGTATCATGTTGGTTATAATTATTTGAGTTTTTGGAATGTGTTCAATGATTTTATGTATTCTGTTATTACTTGCTCACTGATTTTAAGGATCTTAAGTTTGTCCAAGCCTGCAAATTCCGACGCTGCATTACAATTAGATTTAGCAAGTTTTAGAGTCTTGTCTTTGGCAGCCCCATTAATGTGGTGTAGATTGCTATTATACCTTGATGCTCAAAGATTCGTTGGTGCTATGATTGTCGTCATAAAATTGATGATGAAGGAATCAATTATATTTTTTTTCTTATTGGCGATTGTCAGTTTGGGTTTCTTACAAGGGTTTTTAGGTTTGGATAATGCAGATGGTAAAAGGGATGCTACTATTGCAATCATCACAAATTTAGCTAGAACCGTATTGGGATCAGGAGATTTTGATGCTTTTGAAAGATTTGTTCCTCCATATGCTGATATCTTATATTACTTCTATAGTTTTTTGGTTTCGGTTATCTTATTAAACATCTTGGTGGCTTTGTATGCATCAGCATATTCTAAAATTTATGATAATGCGTTAGATGAATACATGGCTTTGGTTGCTTCTAAAACTCTTCGTTATATCAGAGCACCAGATGTTTCTGTTTTTGTTCCACCTTTGAATTTGATTGAAGTTGTTATTTCTCCATTATCCTTTTTCCTTACCAAAGGAAGTTATTCTTCATTGAGTTACAAAATCATGTTGGTTATTTATTCCCCATTTTTGACGTATATTTCAATCAGAGAAACTAGAGAATCAAGAAGAGTTCAATACAATAGAATCAAAGGGTTAGCAGATGATTCCAATGAACAAGATAGGGAATGGGATTTGACTGATGGTTATGAAGATAATTTTGAAGGAATTTTTGCAACTGATGGTACTGCTATATCAGGTGAAAGAAACAATGAAGATTTAAGAGCTCAAATTGCCGCTGAAAGGGCTGATCCAAACTTCAGTGTTGGTAAAAATTGGTACCAAAAAGTTGATGAAGTTATTCCACAAATCGAGAAAGGTACTGATGTTGGATTAGGGTGGGAATTGTATCCATTATATGAAAAAATTGAAAAATTGACAAAGTTAGTTGAAAACATTGTTGAAGAAAATAAACTTTTGAAAGAACAATTACAAAAAAATCAATCTTAGAGTGAATGAATGTGTAACTTTTAATATGTGTTTTTTATGACTTCCTTGTAGCTATCCAATATTCGCATTTATATATCCAGCCACCCAAAGCTCTTGTATCACTCCCATATCCACTTTCAATTTCACTTTCCTGCTTCAAAATAACAAACCAATTCTTTACTATGTTCACCAAATCATCCCTTGTTAATTCCAATCCTTTTACAGGGTCAGGAGCTTTTGAACCATCGGGTCTAATTATTTCATAAATATCATCCGCGTTCTCAAAATGCCATAATAATGGGCCAAAATTTAACCATTCTCCATTTTTTTTCAAACTATGATTGATCGTTTTCAAATATTCAATAATATTGGAAGATGTATCAAGAAAGAAATTTGTAATGATCAAATCAAATCGCTCTTTATTAAATTTTCTAAAATTTGAAGATTCCTCATCATTAGAAAAATGAGGTGAGATGGAAATATTTTCAGGTCCGTATAAATCAATAAATGAACCAGATGCAATACTCATTAATTCACCAATTGGCACATCAGGATGTTGATCTTGGACTTTTAGTAATTCTTCACCGTTATGAATATCAGGAACATAAATTGGTCTAGTTTGCAAATTTCTATTCTGTTGATGAGAAACTCCATGAATGAATGGGAAAATGGTATATGAATGTCGACTATATGAATGATTCAAAAGATAATTTGAAGCTAGTAACATATGGTATGAGTAATCATTTCCCTGTGCGTTGAATCCTCTTCTAACTAACTCAAAGTTCAACCGTCCCAATCCAGTACCAGGAATCAATATCTTGACATGTTGTCTTTCTTCAAAAATAGGGTATTTTTGTTCCAAATATTCAAAGTACCTCTTGAATGAAACATCCCGTTCAACTGTTGATTCGTCTGACCATTCCCTCATGATTTGTTTAAGCACCCCTTTTACTTTTTCGTAATCTGCATAACTTGGTTGTGGCCATGAATTGGGATCTGGACTCACACCCCAGTCAACAGAAACTTTTAAAGCTAGATTTCTAGTGAATTCTCCATTTTGAGTAATGCAATGCTCCAATGTAGAAATATACGATGGAAACCATGATAATAACAATTGTTCATCCTCTGTCAGGGATTGCCATTTCAGTTTTCTAGGGGATATCAGTTCTTTATAAGCAAATTTCTCATAAGTATAATATGAGTTCCTTAAACATATTAGTGATGGAACAAAAGAAAACAGAAAACTGTTTTGATAGCTAACAAACTTACAGTATCTTCGACAGCGCCTTCAGCTCTTCCTCTTGTGCCATTTTATTTATTGTGAGAGAAGCTTCAGCGTCGCAACCGAAGTAAGTAATGTGCTTTTATTTTGTTTATTTTGCTCGGGTCTCGAGACTTTTTAATTGGAATTACAAGTAAACAATTTCAAGAAGAGCCATATTCATTAAATTAAAACCACTAAAACAATATAATAAAATACCACCTAGCAATTACAGCCATTCGTCTGTGCTGAATCGTTGTTCACGTTCAAATCTACCCTTTCGTGAGATCTAGCAGTTGCACCATTATCTTCGTCTCCTGCCCCTGGGATTTTGTTCCCAATAGATAAGAACACTTCTTTAACATTAAAACTGGTCTTTGCACTGGTTTCGAAAAACAACAGTCCCTCCTCTTCAGCCAACTGTTTGCCTTCTTCGTATGCCACCTTCCTGAACTCTTCTTCATTCTCCTCCACTAAATCATACTTGTTCCCAACCAAAGCAATAATTATATCTTTAGAAGCTTGTTCTTGAAGTTCCTTGACCCAATAACGGGCCTTGATAAATGAAGCTGGTTTGGTGATGTCATATACAACAAGAGCAGCTTGTGCGTTACGATAATACATTGGAGCCAAAGATGCAAAACGTTCTTGCCCAGCAGTATCCCTTTTAATTGTTAGTGTCATCTTAAAACGGTAGTTATGTATAAATGATAAAAACACTCACCATATTTCAAATTTGATTGTTCTATCACCAATCGAACATCTTTGCGTCAAAAAAGCAGCACCAATTGTAGGTTCTATTTTTGGTAGTTAGTACTTAGTGCTTGGGACAGCTAATCGGTAGAAATAAAGATAAACATACCTTTGTTCTCTTGGAAATCGTTGCTAACAAATCTCAACACCAAAGAAGATTTCCCCACAGCGGCCTCTCCCAATAAAACGAGCTTTACAGCGGTAACAGCTTTACTCATTGTTTCTTATTGTTTTTTTTATAGAATTTAACAAATTTCTGTGAGTTTTCTCTGCCCTTGTTGAAGACCGTCTTCTGAATTGAATTCCCTTTTTAAAAGAGGCGGTATTTTTTACAGGACGTTTTCGCGAATAGTTATCACTATCACTATTACTATCACTATTACTATTACTATTACTATTACTATTATGATAGCAATACTAGTATGAAAAAGGCAGTTAACGAATATGTATTGTATTATTGTGATTTTGCATCATAGCTTTGGTTTTTCAGCGAGACTCCCATTCTTGGTAGCTGGGATATTGACCTCCAGTTTCCCATCCAGATCCGGTTTTCCATCCTCTCCAAAGAACACAACAGTAACTGTCAAGTCATCTCTATATTTTCTTGAAGTTGGAGATGGAATTGAGACTAAAGTTGAAACATATTCCTTACTTCCTCCAAGACTCAATGCATTACGGATCAAATGGGTAGAGACATTTTCATCCTCAAGTAAATATTCATGTTGTTCATCATTCTTTTTGTTTCTGAATGCGGGTCTTTGAATATCTTTGTATTTTGGATCTGAAATGTCTAAAACTTTTGGTAGTTTTTTATCATCATTATTTTTAAACAGGTTCCATTTACTTGAATTTGGAGTTGACTTATCATTAACTTTATTTTTTTCCAACCATTTAACAACTAACCCAACAATTTCTTCATTCGAAAGTAATTCATATAATCCATCAGACCCCAACACAATAAAATCATTTTTCTTTGGATTTATTTTTGTGGTGGAAATAACGGGCTCAGCTGTAACGTATGGTGGAGTTAATAAATTCTTTGGTGGAGCTCTAAAGTAAAATTTCAAATGATCAGGTAATGAAGAAATAGCCTTACCATTAATCTCTTTTAATTTGTATCTAAAGTCACCAAATGCTCTAGTTGGTTGTAATGAACCCAAAACTCTACCATTTCTAACAACACTTGCTTCATTTGGATGCTCATCGCGAATTCTTTGAACCTCTTCTGGATTATCTCCAGTTTGGTCGACCGATAAAGATCTAACTGTCCATTCATTTTCTTCGTTCAATGATCCTAAAACAGCACGGGAGTCACCAGTAACTGCAACCTTTAAAACTTGAGAAGATGAATCATAAAATGTCAATAATCCGCATGAACCGGATGAGGCAGCCAATGCATTGATTGCATTTTGTTTATTATCAGGATCCTCTAGTAATTTAGCCAATGATTTTTGAACAATCTCAGTATCCAATTTTACAAATCCATTCTTAATAGCAGTATCAATTGCTTCTTGAGATGGAATTATTCTCAAACTTGGACTTTCTAGATCTGGTTTATAAATAGCACCTAGTTCATTGACAACAGAATTTATCAATTCATCCCTTAATTTTAGACTTGTATAGTAGCCTGAATGTCCATCGTAAATACCCCAAAAGTAGAAATCTGTATTATCATTTTCTTTAGTTGCCACGGTTATAACGCTTTCAGACCGATCATCTTCAATTGGATTATTACTTGGTAATTGAGAAATATCATAACGAACAACACCTTTACCTCTATTAACAAAATAGGACTCTTCTAAGTTTCTTAATCTTCTAGTTATTTCATCATCATTTAATAAGAAAATATTTTGTTGTTTTGAATTTGAAGAACTAGAAGTTGAATTTGAGTTAGTTGTGGAAAAAGATCTGAATGCATCATTGGCACCAGAATCACTCAAATAATGAGAGGACAACGAAACATAAGAAGCAACAAAAAGAATTCCAGAAGCTAATGCGATATTCAAATCTTTGAATGATGCTCCTTTATTTTTCAATTTTTTGTGTTGATTAGCGATGGATTTCAATAAAGAAGACCCACTAAATGATCGGCTTGAACTTGCAATCAAAGCGCCATTCTTGCTTTGTATTTGAAGCAGTTTTTTTGTGATGAGCCTAACAGTATTAGAATTGCGTGTTATAAAAACGAGTGTCATCTTTTTATCCTAGTTCAAAATATTTTAGACTAATACTTTTAAGAAGGTTTTTGACTGTTTTCTTTTTTGGAATTGTCGGTTTTTTGCTCTTTCCAAAAATTACATAAAAGCACTCTTATAATGAGTTAAAATTAAAATAAACTGAGGTTTCAGAATCTGAAGAGGGTTCAATTCGGTTAGTTAGTCTAGAGCTTTTGATAAGTCACAATTAGAGAGACCCATCATCAGTTCCATTATCTTAACTGTAAAAAATGTCAAATTGGTGTGGACAATCGTTTTGAGTGTACCTAAGCTAAAGATTTGTGAAATATTACTCAAAAAAAAGTATAAATATATGTTTTTTTTTAATTATGCTAACTCAGAGCCTCTTATTGCCTGTTAGTCCCTAGGATTATGTGGAACCCTTTACAAAAGATTCTACATCAATATCTACTTGTCTAAACTGCTTTATTTATCTCTAGTTCTCTTAAAAATGACTTGATTATGTTCGTTATTTCTGTATGGTTTTTTATCAATAAACTTTCATGGTCAGAGTCAAAATCCAAGATTTTATTGTTTGGGAATAACCCATTAATCTGTTTAATTCCCTTTTCATTAACCATACTACTTTTCAACGCTCTAAGAACTAAAACAGGGTTGTTGAATGGAGTAGTATGGTCTGGAAATTTTCCCAATTCTTCAATGACAGACTCCTCAAATATGAAACCTGCATTTTGAAACTCAATCGATCCATTTGATGATCTCTTTAGCGTATTCAACAAATAGTAACAAATCCCTTCATTTTCAGGATACTCCTCTTTGAATTTCTTTAAAGCTGTTAATTTCCAATTCTTATTACTCCATTCGGCCTTACTATCAGCGTTCATGAAATCTTTCACTCTTTTAACAGTGTTGATGTGTTCTTTAATTTGGCCATCTATAGGTTGGGAAATGGGAGCATTATCAATAAGAATCAAACTTCTTACGATCTCAGGATGTCTCAACGCAAAATTCATCGCTGTTTTTGCACCCATCGAATATCCAACCAAATCTATCTTACTCTTATAACCATCATGATCTAATTGATCTGCCGTTGAGTTTTGATTAATCTCCTTTTGAAAAAATTCCTCTAGATCATTGGTCATAACCTCATAGTTCATTGGTTTGCATTGAGGATGTGATGTGCCATGATTTCTAGCATCAAGAAGAAATACATTGCGCTCGAGTTTTAAATCATGGGCCAGTTTCTTAAAATTCAATTTTGAGCCTAGAAATCCGTGTAAAAACACCACAGGGGATTGTGATGTCAATTTAGGAGGTTTTTTTAGGGTGAATGCTGGAAGAATACGTGATAAGTACGGTAGTTTGTTGGTCATTTTCGATGTATTATTATTACTGATACCATTGAGAGTCGGAAATCTTTTTTTTACAATCGCAATTTAAAACTTGTCAACAGAAAAGAAGAAAGACAGGCAATATCGACTTATTGAAGGAAGAAGGCAAATTACTTTAAAGCTCACTAAAACTGAATAATGGCACGCCTCAGAACGAAATTCTACAATCATTTAAACACAACGTCAGAGCCGATTGATTTTGACGACCAAGAAGATTTGATCAATGAGATCAGATCATATCAAACAACACAAACAAAATTCTTCCTCAAAGCATTTCTGGTTCTTTATTTGATCCCGTTACCATTATACATATTCAGTCCTATCTGCTTGTCAAAACCCATTTCAAGTCTTGGTTGTATACTGAGCATATTAGGAAGCATTATTAATATTCGTTATGGAAATTACGGTAGTTATAATAATACGCTTGGTGAACAGCTGATTAGGCATGTATTAAAATGGGCATTAGCAAAAGAACAGAGTTTCAATATATTGAATAATCTCATCAGTTTCCTGGTGCTAGTCATTAATTGGAATGATATCACGCAAGATTGGAATCATTGGATTTTCGTTATCCCTGGAGTTATTAGTATAAGTTCTAGTTTTCTGAAATATATTTTGTTAAACGATGATACTAAGATCAGTCAAGAAGTTTTGAAATTGGAAGAGTTAAAGTATAAGTTTAAATCAATATAGTTTTATTTCTCCGTTTCAAACAATTTCAAGTATAGTTTTGCATTGGTTTTTTTCATATAATTTGGATCATTACTTGCAATAACGAGATCCCTGAGAGTACTGTCTTCATCATTCATAATAATCCTCAATATTTTGATCATTAAATTTGAGTTTTGTGTAAGATTCAAGGATATGTTCCCAATTGAATTCAAGTTAATCAATAAATTTGATCTGATCTTTGGATTGAAAACCAAAGGATAGTTCAATTCCAAGGTTCCTAGCTCTATAGAAATCATAATATAATTCGTTATTTTTGTTATCTCCTGTAAAGAGATACCACCACCTTGATAGGTGTTATCATCATAGTATATCCAAATATCAATATGTAATTCTTCAAATTTCTCAAAAACATCCAATCCTTCAATCAAGTTCGTATTGAACTTTTTGATTATTGAATCGTTGAATATTTTGTCTTTCATCAAGCATTCCATAGAGGAATCATTGGTGTAAATCGGTTCACATATGAAATGTAATGAATCCCAAAACTGCAATTCAATGTTAGTACACAAATATATAAATACATTCTCTAATTTTTTGGTATCAATTGAGCTACTTTTGACTTTTCGATCTGATTCATAAAATTCTCCATGATTTCAGAGTTTGATGAAAGGATTTGATCGTTTAAATGAATTTTATAAATCAATTTCCAAAATGGTAAACTTGGAATAATTATTGGATCTAAATTAGTTGTAACTCCGCTAGCCTTGATTGAAATCTGGTACTTGAAGATAGAGCTTTTTGTTCTTTTGAATGAACTACCTGAGTTAAGTATTCTCATTGTCATTTTTATTCATAAATTACCTTAAATTAAGTTGATCAATCTTTTATTTACACGTGAATTTCTTTCACGTGTAGAAACAAAACAAACCCTCGAAAAAAAAAAAATATAACCAAATCAAATCAAAAACCATCACAATCCTTTCCTCATTTAAAATGCCATCTAGACGAATCTGGATTGATGGATGCTTTGACTTCTTCCATCACGGTCATGCCAACGTTTTACACCAATCAAAAACCATTCTCAAGCCACAAGAACAGACTCCTCCAGTATTGCTAATAGGAATCCATACTGATGAAGCCATCACTTTAAATAAAGGTCCGCCTGTAATGAACTTGACTGAACGATGTTTCACCGTGAAAGCCAACAAGTGGTGTGATTCTATTGTTTCTGATGCGCCTTATGTGACACAGCTGAAGATGGTTAAAGATGAATTGAATTGTGATTTTGTAATTCATGGTGATGATATAACAACTGATAAAGATGGGAATGACTGTTATGATGAGGTTAGAAAAAACGGGATGTTAAAACTAGTGAAAAGGACCAACGGTGTTAGTACTACTGAGCTAATTGATCGGTTATTACATGATCGATTTGTGGGAAAGGGGGAAATTGGGGATGTTGAAGAGGTGTTCAATAAAGAAAAGGAGTTGATATTGAAATTTGGTACTGGTTATGATGGTGTTGATGTTTGTAATAATATTTGGTATTTAAAAAATGACGATGAGTTGGTTGAATTCCAAAAAAAAGATGATGTTAATTTGAACGAAGTTATTTATATATATGGTGGGTTTGATCTATTTAACCCGTTTCATATTAAAGTGTTGGAAAGTTTTAAAGATCAAGAAGTTGTTTTGGGTATCTTAAAGGATGATAATGAATTCGTAATGGATCTGTTGCAAAGACTCTTATGTGTTTTACAGTGTAAATATGTCAAGAATTTAATTGCTGGTGTTGATAGACAGTTCAAGATAGGAAAACAACAATATAATATTGAATCATTTAATAACGAATTCAGCTATTTGAAACAGGATGGAATTAAAAAGAGAGTTTCTGATAATTTGGAACTGTATAAAGATAGACAAAAAAAGAAGGGATTTAAATCAGAATTGGAGCTACAATTGAATAACGGTTAATTAACACTCTAAAGATTTTTTTTTATTTCATCAACACATTTTCGTAAATAACACTCTAAATATCGTTTCATATTTCATTTCATACAGATAGCATCACACATCACATATCACAACTTTACTATTCTTTAATTGCGATTCATTCCTCATCGGTATCAACAGCAGTGGCAACAAAACCATCGAAATTTGCATGTTGAACCTTGTTAAATTTGGACTCGTTGAATCTTCTGTTTGATCCACGATCCTCGTTAACAATAACATTCAAGTCATCATTGTCGGCAACGAGATCTTTGAGTTCATCACCAGGTAAACCCCAGTTATTTTTACCAGCACCATTTTTCTTCAAGTTGTTTGGATTATTGTTTAAGAAACCATTATGGGAGAAATACTTTGGGTTTGGTCTGGATTCGTGGACTGTCCATTTGTGAGTTCTTGTCATTGTTTGTTTGTTTGTTTGTTGCAATTGATTATTTATCAGTTAAGATGAATTTCAAGTAGAAAAAAAAAAAAGAGGGGGGGGGGGGGCAGTATCTGAAGTTTATATAGTTTTTTTTATGAATTTAAAGGTGTATGACTCTTTAAATAAGCCCTTTCCTTTTTAGGAACTTTTGAATTTGGTGTCATTTTTTTTTAATTAATATGAGAAATTTCTGAAATTTCTGGAATTTCTGGAATTTTCTAGTGTGGAGTGACACTTTTTTTTTCCCCTTGTTTTTGTTGTTTTGTTGTTTTTTTTTTTTTAAAAAAAAGAAAGAAAATTAGATAAGAAAAGCAAAAGCAAAAGGAAAAGCAAAAGAGGGGGAAAAAAGGAGAAAGAAGGGAGAAAATAAGTGACGTAATTATTATGTAATTATTATGTAATTATTATGTAATTATTATGTAATTATTATGTAATTATTATGTAATTATTATGTAATTGAAAGTAATAGTAATAGTAATAGTGTTTTTTTTTATCTATTAAAAAACATCACGTGATTGAGAGATTATATCTTATTGCTCTCTATCTACACTTATAATCAATACTTTCTACTGGGTAATTCTATTGGATAATTATCAATTACTATCACCACACCTTCACAACACTCTCCTCTCCCAGTTTTCCCAGCAGTCTCTCAACATTCAACACTTCTTTTGATTCGACATCTCCTCGCTTTAAACTCATCTCATTCAGATCAAAGAGCAACATTTCCCTATAATTAATCTTTTTTTCATGTTCCCCAATGAAAAACTTGGGTAAACAATCCTCTTTAAAATTGGAAACCTCATCTTCATCTCGCTGATGTTGTTCAATTTCATTCATTAACTTATCAATAACAAATTGTTCATCTTCAAAATCATACCACTTTTTCTCTGTAATATCTAAAATCTCTCCCCCATACCGTTTCTTATATTTCATCTTAACTATATTTGGAATATAATAACCAAGATAATACCACTCCAATGATAAGTTCTTGGCAAGATCCATCTCAACTAACGTACTCAGCTTACCCAAGTCCAAGTGTTTGTAATCTTCATCATAAATGAAATAAACTGAAGAAATCCCACTTGGCAATATATCCAAAACCCCAATTGCAATCAACTTACCTTTGTAATAATAACATTGATGAATTGCACCAAATTTTATTAATTTCCAGCTTCCACCATTTATTCCACAATCATTTTCAACTTTCCCAGGCTCAGGGAATGGATCAGTACACAAAAATCTTTTGAACCCTTTTTTAGAAGTATCTTGATCATCGTGAATGGACTTCTGGTACTTCATAAACAGTTCATATTTTTCATCATTAAATCCATTATCTTCGATCCTTATTTCAAAAACTTTGTTATCAACTCGATGAATTTTATCTAGTTCTTTGTTCAAGTCAAACACTTTGCTTTTATTCCCATCGTTACCAATAAATCTATTAAACTGGTTCAAAATCTGTTTAAACTCTTTGCTCAACTTGAAGCCCTTAAGACTGGTCCTTATGGTGTAATATTTGCAACAATTACCTATTAGATCAGGCTTGTATATGAAATTCCCACTTCTTCTAAACCCATCATTTATCAGTAAATCATATTGTTTGGGTGTCATTTGCTCAGAATCAAACCCCAAAGTCGAGGAGGAAACAGGTGAGTTACAATAACCACATTTTGATCCATGAAAATGAAATGGCTTTGTAATTATCAGCTTTGAAGAGAGATCTAAGCTCATTGTTGATTTCAATTATTCCTTTTTTTGTAAGTAAAAATTAATGAATGTATGTTAAAAATGCTTCAAAGATCCAATCAATAAAAAAACCGCGAACTCTTCAAGAGATCATCTCCGTCACTTTAAACACCCATCAAAAAGCACCCAGAAGCAACAAAATAACAATGTTTAGACTTTCAAAAAGATTCTATTCAAATTCTTCCTTCCAAAACTTTTATAAACTGTTTCCAAAAACTTTTGTACAAGAAAGTACCCCTTTTAAAATCAATTTAAAGGATTTGAAAAAAGAATATCGAGCTCTTCAAACACAACACCATCCTGATTTAAATTCCAATCCTAGTCAATCAAGTACAGATGATTCATATTCCTCATTATTGAACAAAGCTTACTCTACTTTGAAGAACCCCCTTTCAAGGTCTCAGCATTTGTTGCAATTGAAGAAAGGTGTTGATTTGAACAAAGATGATATGGGGTTACAAGATAAAGCAATATTGTTTGATATATATGAAATTTTTGAAACACTTGAAGATGCAACAACACAAGAAGAAATAGATAAAGCTAAGAAGGAAAACAATTTGAAATTGAAAGAAACAGAGGATCTATTGGAAGAACTATACAAGACAGATAATCTAGATGGTGCAATTTCAGAAACTATCAAATTAAAATATTTGAAAAATATTGAGCAAGCCATCAAATCTTGGGAGGTTGGAAAACCAATCACTTTATCGCATTGAATCTGTGTTTTACAACAAGTTTGTATATATAAAGAAAAGACATACTCAAAGAAAATATTCACTAAAAAAACAATGTAAAATTAATAACTAAAAAATATACAGAAAGCTCATATCAAATCTATTCCATTTCTTCATCCTCATCCTCTTCCTCATCATCATCATTTTCAACTCCATACTCGCAATTCTGGAACTCTTCTAATTCTTCTTCAGTCTGAGGCAGTTGTCTTAGCCATTTCATTCTTCCACCAATCTCACTACTTTTATGAACTTTAAACCCAAACAATTTCAAATCATACCCATTTAAACTTCTCGTCTTCAATTGTTTATCAATATCACCAAACATTTTAATGAACAGCCCAGGAAATGTAGTTCCAAAAAACGCTCCATCAATATTTAAATATCTTGAAGAATTAGGTAAATACAAATCAAAACATGAAGGACAATACAATCTCACCGTCTCAACACCAGGCATGTCATGTTTTCCAATAGGTAAAAGACTCATTCCATCACAATAATATCGTGGACAATGACCAAATGAATTCTTCTCATATTTCTTACACATCAACTGTAGTCCTTGTTTGGTCAATATGAATCTCTGATGTATCAACCCATATAGTAACTCAGCCGAATGTTGTATCAAAGGAAGTTGTGCCACCGAAATGGGTTTATCTGGTTCGAAATCCAATATCAGATCAAGTGCTTCTTTGTAGAAAGGAACAATGCTCGATAGTCCAGTCAAATTAAAGTCGTCTTCAATAAACTCTGAAGCGACCTCAACAAAATAATCATGACCATAAAGCGAACAAAAATTGGAGATCCATGTCTCAAATTCATCACTAGAGTTGTCTGAAAGCCTCGACATTTATTCTTAATATCTCTGTTTTCTTTTCTTTTCTTTTCTGTTTTCAATCTTGTTCT
This sequence comes from Wickerhamomyces bisporus, assembly GCA_024271855.1. Lineage (NCBI taxonomy): Eukaryota > Fungi > Ascomycota > Saccharomycetes > Phaffomycetales > Wickerhamomycetaceae > Wickerhamomyces > Wickerhamomyces bisporus. Next base: position 103,343 of record JANBXE010000018.1, read on the forward strand.
TTAATCTTTTATTCCATATTCTTGATTTCTCTTTTTTTACCTCAGAAAATTTTCAAAAAAAACATCTTCAAAACAGCACCAAAAATAACGAAAATATAGACAAATATAGACAAATAAAAGTACTTATAATGTCTATTTTGCTACTTCTCTCCACACTTTATCTTTTTGCCACAACTTTTAACCTCACTTCGAAAGCAACTTTTTTCCTTGTGACAAAAATCGTTCAGAATTCATCAACCTCATTAAAAATCCATCAATTACAAAAAGAAGCACATCAACTGACAAAAGACAAGAATTCAATCTCTCCACAAGATCAATACGCCAAATGGACAAAATTGAATAGGAAATTGGATTCTGTAAATTCAGAATTAGAAGAATTGAAATTGAAGGTTGGCTCAGAGCGTGTAATCTTTACGAAATACGTTAGCTGGGTTGAATGGATTTTGATCAAATTACCTGTTTTCTACTGGAGATTCAAAAGATATATCGTCATTGAAGAAAACGATTCTAGTGATGTTGATCTAAGCACTGTTGATGGATTGTATCATGTCAAAAATGGGAACAATAGAGTTATTCTAAGTTGGTTGCCTGGATTCTTACAATATTTGCTGAAAAAATCAAAAAAGACTACTATTGTTATCAATGGTGTAAAGAGTGACGAGAAGGTTTATGCTGGTATTAGTATCAATCAATGGCTGTTCTTATTTGGAATTGTTATTTACGAGTTGAAGTTTATTTATGATGTTTTAATCAAAAAGGATGGTGAGATTGAAAAACCTGTCAAAAGTGAAAAGGTTGAAGAATTAATTCAAGAAGAGATGGATTAATAAAATGTACTACTATAAAAATATTTATAATATTTAAAAAACACTTAATTCGCATTTTTATAAATCATAAAAATCGCCAAACTTTAAGACATCTTTGCAGCTCTCAAAATCTTTGAAATATACGACTTGTCTTTTAGTTTTCCCGTTATCATTGTTTTTAGCAATTGTTTCGGACTTTTTAAAATCTGGTTTGGTATCATTGCTCAATTTCTTCTTTCTTGGATCTAATGATTTGTATAAATATAATAAATCTTCACAATGTTTATCTGATTTATTCAATTTTAGCCCTTTATGATACAATAACTTGTCCAAAAGATAATGTAACCAAAATAAGTTATTTACGGAGCTTGATTTTGACCAATCAATCTCTCCATTGTTAGCATTGAAACTCTTATTATTTGTCTCTTGAATAGATTTAATTTGATTTCTCATAAATCTATAAATATCAAACTGATAATCCCCTTTACCTTTGAAAAAATCAGGATGATCTAGTCGTGTGAAAATAACTTCCTTTCCATCTGTCAATCTTGATAATGTATAATCAATCAGTTTTACTTGAAGTTTCTCCTCGTATTGTCTCTCGCTTGTTGTTGGCAACATCGGTTCTTGTTCATTGATAATCGATAGATCTCTAAAAGATTCTTCAATCTCTAAGTCTGATTCTTGAACTGATGATTGAAGCTCTATAGCTGTCTTGATCACAATATTCCCCCAATGTAAATCTCTATGTTCAAATTCAAAGTTTTGTTCTGCATTGTTCAAAATCTTTGCAGTTTCCCAAAAGATTCTTGAAGCAGTTTCCCAATTCTTTAATTTGAATTTTTCTAGATCAACACCACCAAATTCTAGATCCAATATCAAAAAAGTTTGTGAAAAATCAAATTCTGGTCTATAGTTATTTGAAACGAAAAACTCATTATAATCATCCCATAATTTCAACAATAATGTCGGATATGAGCCTTTGACAACACATGATTCATTCAATTTTATAAATCCATCAACAGAATTCAATTTCAAGTTAATTTTTAACTCTTGAATGATGTTCTCAATTGATGGTTGTTCAATATTCTCATTGCCAAATGGAATGATCTTCAAAATCTTGGAAATATGATTTACCTCAATGTTCTTAACTGCAAAAACCTCGCTATATGAAGCTTCTGCAAATTTGATTAAAACTTCTTCATCACTTAATGGAATTTCACTCAAGTAATCATTAAAATTCAGAAGTTTACGATGACTTGATAATGCAATTAAATTGTTCAGTTGTAGTGAATCGTATTCTGATGATTGTAAAGGAGCGGTATTGTTTGTGCTTGTTGTCATTGTTGTCTGCCTTGTAATCACTGAATTAATTGACAAAATTGATGAACTGGTTCTTAATCTATCTTTCAATTTGACTCTTGAATCATTATCTGGTCTTGGTAATGAAATCATGGTTTTATCCAACGTAGTTTTTTTCTTTAGATCATTCATGGAATCCTTCTTATTTAATCCCATTGATAAAATCGATTTTCTGATATCATTCAAGGATCCCTTTGGTCTTAAAGATCTAACTGATTCATTATCACTAGATGGAGACTGTTTTGATGAAAATAATGAAGACAATCTGAATAATGAACGACTAGATCTTAAACTGCTAGACGTGCTCATAATACTTGTAGTGTCGGAATCTTGTCTTATATGTGATCTCATAGAGGATTGCGAAAACTTCTTTGATAATTGGCCAGTTGTTAATGTAGTAGGATGATCAAGGTTAGCATTTTGTGGTTTTCTTTGATCATTTGTAGTCGAATTAGCTGAGAATGCAGGAACATTGACTTTCGTAAGAGTTGGTTTTGAAGAGGAAACTCCAACAATACCAGGTGATATACCTTTATAAGGAGTGGATTCATTGGATCCACCATCAGCAGAGTTCACTGAGATTGATGATAATGCGTTGCTAACCTTGTTCATATATTTAGTGAAAGAACCACCTGAAGATGACGTTGCTGAGACTTGTGATGACATGGAAAATCTCTTTGATTTTTCTTTCGATGATGAGGTCGTAACAGATGTTATCGAAAACCTCTTTGATTTATCCTTTGATGATGATGAGGATGTTTGAATTGAGTTAATGGAAAATCTCTTGTTACTTTTTGTCGAAGATGATAAATTCTCTTTGTCCTCAGTGTTGAATGAGATCATTGACCATCTTTTTGAACTATTTGAGTTCAAAGAAGTTCTGTTTCTTAAGTGTGATAAGCCAGCAGAATTATTTCTTTGAAAAGTTGGGGTTGAACTCGATGGAATTCTTTTATCATTGATTTCATTTGTATAGATATTTGAAGAGTTATTGACGACAATTGGGGATAACTCTTGCAAAATAGAATTTCTTTTGGATTGTTTTGGAGTGGTTGTATCAAAAGTAAATGATTTAGCAGGTGAGGTCATAACAACATCACTGTCCTCATCATCAGATATTGCAATATTGATAACCTGAGATTTTCCATAGGGAACATCACTTATGTCAAGGTCCTGATCGTGTGTAGCATCACCAGCTTGTGATTTTTCCTCTTCATTTTCATCTTGTTCTTCATCACTCAACTTGAAAGAGTTATTTGAGATATCAAAATCTTCAGTAATCTCATTACTCACAGTGGTTATATTGACAGTTTTGTTTATATCCAATACCAAATCATTCAAATCATACTTAGCCTTCTTTTTGTTGTTGTACTTTCCATAGGATTTCTGAGTAGTAAAGCCAGAAAGGATAACACCTTTTCTTCTATCTCTGTTGCTCATCATTATTGGCAATGTTGTATCATAAAAAGAACTAAGGGGTAAAGGGAAAGTCTTACAATATAATTTATTGAAGATGCCCTAGATATAAGGAGGATGATCTATAAATAAAGCAATTAATTATGCAGCAAATCAAAGATATGGGATTGGGTAATGGGTATAAGCAAAAGAAGAATGAATCTCAAATCAATAAAATTTAAATGAAAGTTTTCCTAAGGAAGTTTTAGAAAAAGAAGCCAAACAAAGAATAGCAAAATGTTTCAGTTGCTTTGAGATTTGTTTACTTTTTTTACTTGTTTTGAATATTTTCTGTGGTTTCTACAGAAACGAACCCAAAAAAAATAATATGAAAAAAAATGGCGTTACAGACAGGATTCGAACCTGCGAAGGTAAAACCCAATGCCTAACAGCTAATTTAATAGCAGGGCATCGCCTTAACCACTCGGCCACTGTAACCGGTGTGATACTATTTCGTGAATTATTAAAAATTATTGTGTTAAAAAACATAAAATAATAATTAACTAAACGTGTCTTCTTATACATCGCAAGTTCCAGCTAGAAAAGTATTCAGTCAATAGCAGAGTGATTTAATCGTATATCAGTATTTTGAGTGTAATCACAAACACACATTTCATAATATAGTGTTGAAAAAGTTTACTAGAAAATCTACAAACTATAAATCATAGCAATTATCATTGAAGTATCTATAATTCAATGCACATTATAAGCACATCCCAGAGGTCTGATTGAGCCTCATTAAAGTGATATCGAACTCTTTCAGTGACATTAGCTCTTTTCTAAATTTTTTTGGTTTCTTATCACTAATTTCCTCCTGATCATGATACTTCAACTCATCAACATAATAATCAATCTTTCTTTCAGAGTTTCTCTGTTTTTCTATATATGCCTGTTTTGATTCCTCCACTCTTATTATATTGGTCATCAAATTTGACGAAAGATCATCTTGAAATGTCATTGCTTTTGAAATAAACTCCAGCGTTTTGATTGACCTCTGTGTTAGCTCCTCATCTGATAATGGAGACTCCAAAGTTAGAATCCTTTGATACCTCATGCTAAAATTATCGAGTGAAGTGAATCTTGTTTTGAGGATGGATTTATAAATATCAGAGTATTTCTTTTTTGGGAAAAATGTTGATAATCTAATGAATCTCCTGTATAACGCTTTCAACTGAAGTTCTCTTGTAGGTATTCCAAGTAGTGCATTTGATGTTATTAGTGTTGTCCTCTGCAATATCGTTTTCTTCGGTAGCTCTATCACCATCTCGCTAATCATATATAGTCCACAGATGAGTTCCCAGTTGATTAGCTTTTGAGAGAGTCGGAATATTTTTTAAACATCGGAACAGCGCCATTAACCATCATAAAATTTGGTAAAAATCTAAACAAATATCGCAAACTTTGGTAAGATTCCACATATTACAAGCGTTTTCTAAATAAGTTCTCATATATTCGGCTTTATTGATTATTACTGTACCATCATTTAATTGACATTGCGCTATTGGTATTAGAATATCTTTAAACTTTAACACCAATTTTGTGACATTTAAATTATTAGCTTCCTCAACATTCTTAGAGTTTTGAACATTTAGCAGCATGTCTGGCAGCAACACGTCTAGCAGCCAAAGTACGAGCCGAAATTTTAGTTTCTCTGTTTTGTGTAATAGTTTTGTGATCATTGATAACACAACGGGTGTTATTTGATTGAGCTTGCACAATCCTCGATTGAGTTTGGTTGACGGGTTTATTAATGAAAGTTAACTTTAAGCCTAGTGTTTTTCTGGAATATGATCTAACGTTAGAATAACCCGAAGAAGTCTTTTTGAAAGCTATATAAAACTTTTGTGGCTCTTCTGATTTCTTTTTACAGACAGTGATATTTTTGTTGAAAATTTGATCAACTGCGGACATGATTATAGAATTTGGTTCCAAAAAACTTTATTTTGATTGTGAAAATAAACTAGCAATGTTAATAGGCTTCTTTTGAATAGTAATATTAAAGAAAGAAGAAATATTTTGGATTGTTGTGAGATTATGTCTCTTTTTATACGCCTATGAGACCTATGGAAGACCACTGGTAGCCTGAATCGGCAGCCTGGCATGAATCAATTTGTATATACACTAGTCACAAAAGCCATGATACTCTAATGACAATGAGATTATTTTTAACTATGCGAACTGAAAATAATACTGCAGAAAAGGGATCGTTTTGACGCCTCGCAAGTCGCCTTGCAAACCGCCTTTTTTTTTCTTTAAGTCTAGTATCTGTTTTGAAGAATCAACCTCCAAATTTCGACCATTATCATTGCACACAACTACTACTATGCATTCGCCTGTAAGTTTGATTTCGATTATAAATATCACAAAGTTAAAACTAATGGCCTGCCACAAAAACAGAAAAAAAAAAGCCTACGATTCCTCGAGATTTAAGTCAAGGAGGATTCGATAAATATAATAGATATATATGTTGTGCAATTATACCAGGTCTTTGATCCATGGTTTGTCAGTACCATTAGATTGACCGCTCAAATACTTTATCACAGCATCTCCCCATTCTGGTTTTCTTTTATATTGCCCAATAGCTTCTTGCAAGCCCTCAATCCCCCCAATTAGTTCCCCAGAAATGGTTTCTTCTCTAATTTCAGACATTGGAACACAATATGTTCTAATACTAAATACAATAGCACCGGTTTTAGGCAATCTTGTCAAAAGTTGTCTTTCAGAGCGAAAGAACACTTCCCTTTTGAAATCTAACTTCTCAGGATCAAGTGGTTCTAAAACTTCACCTTCTTCACCTTTAACCATAGTGATATTGTTTAGTCTATTATGAGTTTGAATTGACCAATTATTTCTTCTAACGTAGTTGTAAGGTTTAAGTCTTTCAAAAAATTTATTCATCTGAGAACGTAATTTTTCCCTATACTCAGGAACGGGGGCATGTACAGCAGACAAAGGTTGGAAAGCCCTTTCTAAAGGATCAAATCCATTAGGGAATGCAACGACACCACTTTTGAATATATATTCATCAACTCCAAAATTTTCAAAATCTTTGTACAAGATAATATAATCCTCTTCGATAGTCTTAGCAAGGTAATCGTTCAATAGGTTCTTATCTTCAACATTATGAGGATTTAATGGAATACATTCATCCCGAATCTTATTATAAAGTTGATCACCTCTTGCCTCAAAATAAATAGGATATCTCTGTAATAAAAACTGTACCACCATTTCATAAAACTCAATAGTTTGTTCAATTGCATCGTCTGACATCAATATGACATGATTTTGTATTTCAGAGTCTTTTGTGTACCCTTCTCTAAGATCTGTGTATTTTTTATAAGTGTTTTCGATCAACAACCAATCTTCGGGAATAATACTATGGATGCCCATTGTCATTTTATAAGGCCCCTTTTTAAAAGGTCTGTATTTATAAGGTTGTGTAGTTGACCAATCAAAATCGGAACTAACAGGTTGGATTGGAACTCCAAGGGCACCATACTTGTGAGTTGTAGAATCTGGGGTGATCGTTCCACTATCAATATTTGGTGAATCATTTAGACCTTTGGCTTTTAATGGTGTATAGATAAGCTTATATAAAATAATCCCCAGCAGTGGAAGAGTGAAAGTTTTTGAAAGAAAAAACTGGGTTGTTTCCAAAAACATTTGATTACAGAGGTTAAAATCTTGATCAAAGGAAAAAAAAAGGAAAAAGAAAGAAAAAAGAGAAATTTAAGGCATTGATAAGTGTCTTGAGGAAGTTTAAATATGTTTTTATAAAGCAAGGACTCATATCAAAAATCGATAAAACTTCCAGTCAAAGTTCGCGAAATCATATATCTATCTATCTATCTATATATATAGATAGATATATAAAGAAAGAAAAAAACGGAAACAATTGGCGATTCTCTATCTATTTTAATCTAACAGAAAAACATAGCGAAAAACAAAAAAAAAAACAAAAAAAAGAGCAGGCCTTTTCTTTATTGAAAAATGGTGATCATTGAGTATTAAGTATTGAGTATTGAGTAATCAATGATCAATGATCAATGATCAATAGTAGTAAATTATGTTAAAATGTCAGGGATTATAAAAAGCGAATAGAATCCTTATCAGCTATCTAATTGTGTAAATATGATCCTAGTATTCAATGCAAGTTTTCAGAATTGTGATGATCTATGCTTAATTTAGTCTATAAGCTAATTATTAGCAAGATCCAAGTACAAATCAATAACTTATTATGAGTAAGGAATATAATCTCATTAACAAAGGAAATTTTGAAAATGATTTAAAGAGAGTCTTTTCTATTTTTTTTTTTTTAAAAAAAAATATCTGTAAGTTAACATGATACCACTAGAAATCATATCTCTAGCTGTTTGACTTTTTTTTATAATTCTAGCATGTTGCTTGACAACTGAAAAGGTTCATTTTGGTAGATGCAAACCAAATAAGTTGATAATGGCAATATTGATTTTCCACAAAAACAAAAATCAGAACATAAAGAGGAGGAAGAGGAAGAGGAAAAGGAAAAGGAAAAGGAAACAGTACAAGAAAACGGATGTTAATTTTTAAGACATGGACTATTGCAATGTGTTAACACTAAACTATAACGACATCAATCATTAATTTTGGCTTACCATTAGTATTTTATCAATCTCATTTCGAACTGGTTATGTGTTCTAGTTCATATGAGCTTATATACTACAGTTGTCATATCTACAAATCTCAAATCAGCCATCATAATAATATTTATTGTGTTGAGTGAACACATCATAACCCATAATCTCATTATTTTTGTTGTTATAAATAAATAATCACATTTTTTTAAAATTTCATTTTTTGTCAGATTTTGATCTGTGAAATTCCTCCAAGATAACAATAACTCTGTCATCAATTCTCTTCTTCAAATCCAAATTGAAACCTAGTAAAAACAAGCCTTCAAAAAGAACAAAGAATGGTGCTAAAACTAAAGCCTGAACCAAATTGTCAAGCAATGCAGGTGCTCTCTTTTCAAAAAATCCATGACCGATGAATTGAACAAGCCAACCAACGCTAAACATCCATAATAAGACTTTATTAAATCCTGGAATCGTGGTCAACCATTCATTGGTTTTATACCCAGAAGCCAGTAATAGTGGTGTAGCAAGTAGGCCAGCTCTCCATTCTAATAAGATGTAGAAGATACTATACCCCACAGAAACAAGAAAACCCAATGGCAATTCAAATAAATTAATGTTGTTCAAAAGTCCAAATGAAGCAACCAAAATCGTTGGAACGAAAACCGAGTGAATTAAAATGTTGATTGTGTTAAAATGGTATGATCTGTAAAAGACCAATTGATCTTCCAAGTTAAGAATAGCCATTCTTCATTGATATGATATGATATGATATGATATGATATGATATGATATGAAAAGAAGAAAGAGACTGTTTTAAAAAAAAAAAAACAAAAAAAAAAGATGGTGGAATTGGGAAAATGTCTTATTTATAAACCAAGTTGGGGAACAAAAGGAGAAGGAGAAGGATAAATAAAGAAACACCAAAATCAAAATTTAAACAAACAAACAAACAAACAAACAAACAAAACAAACAACAAGAAAAAAAAAAGTATTTGCGATGTTACATCAAAAACAAAACACCGCTTATATTTTGATCATTTCTCGGTTATAACAGAAAAAAAAAAGAAAAAAAAAGGAAATTAAAACCGACAGACAAACTCTCTCCTCTTACTCTCTTACTCTCTTCCGGTCTTCCGATCTTCCCCCCTCCTTTTTTTCTCTCCTCTCCTTTCAGTACTTTCTCAGTACTCCTCTCCAATCTTTTAATAAATTAAAGTCACACAATAATATTCGCGAACATTTCTCATGACTTCAACAACAACAATAACAACAACAACCCCCTCATCATATATAATATAATATAATACACTATAATATAATACACTATAATATCTATATTTGGTATGACCTAAGGACTAATACCAAAGTAATCATTCTGGTAATATTATTACAAGAGCTTTAAATTACCTTCTAAAAAAAATTCCTTGCTTGAGAATACCATTGGCGCTTATGGCACCAGTCTACTCTCACAGCTTTCATTGCTAGTTACAATTTCACTATTAGGTAATCGTATTAGGTAATCGTATTAGGTAATAATTTTTTTTTTCTTCTTCTTCTTCTTCTTCTCCATCAGAGTCAAAATCTAATTTATCACCAATTTAAAAAAAAACACATATAAATTCAACCCTTCTGGTCAAACACCAATCCGCAGCTTACAACTTACAACCCCCCCCCCCTTTTTTTCACTTTTATCAGTTTTAGGAAACTTCCGATGCGCAACGGTTTTCTTCTGCATCCGCTTAGATCTTATTCTAGTAGTACGCATTATAATAAATTGTGTCAAGTTCCCAGTGTATTTTGTACTATTGTAGTAGTATTAGTGTGTGTGTGTGTATCTATATATATTTGGAAAGCAATCTCCCTTCACTGAATGGCAGGCTGTTCTCTCGTTTTGTACCTGGAGTACTCCCTCCCACAGAAAAAAAAACTCACCTTAGAACCGAAAGCGCACAAGCTGGTCATTAGTGAGCCGTAGGCTCAAGCAAAACAAGTTTCTTTAGGCATCAATCAGCCTCTCGGTTTTTTGCACTCACGGCAATAATTTTTCTATTTTCCTATAAGAAGAAGAACTCATCTCTATAATTTCAGAAGGTCTACTGAGTGTGACGGTTTTCTTAATAGAATGGTCGCTTCAACCACCTCTTATTTATAATGCTGAACTACTCCTCTAAAGAATCAGATCTAGAGAAAAACTGCGAGTCTCCTTTGGACTCTACTGATACTTTTTCCAGTGGTTCTCAAAAAGAAACAAAGCTTTCTTTCTTTAACAAACTGATAGCTTCTCTTAATGTTGAAAATAACGGCCTTGAGCCTATTCCTGAAGATGAAAGAAATCCTAAAGAGGGTGCCATAACTGCTGGTTCCATGTGGTTCTCTGCTAATATGGTGAACAGTGCTATGGCTTTAGGAATGCTTGGTGGTGGACTATTTGGACTGTCGTTTTGGGAAGCAGTTTTAACTATAATCTTTTTCAATATACTGGGTCTATTATCTGTTGCCTTTTTTAGTTGTTTTGGCCCTGAATTTGGATTAAGACAAATGATGATTTCAAGATATTTAGTTGGTGGTTATGCTATGAGAATTTTTGCGTTACTAACTGCTATTGCGTGTGTTGGTTGGGGTGCTATCAATGTTATGGTTTCAGCTCAACTATTGAACCTGGTTAATCGTCCACATGAATTACCACCACCTGTCGGTTGTATAATCTTGGTCATCATTGTCATTCTCGTTTCAATGTTTGGTTATAATGTGGTTCACACCTATGAAAAATGGTCTTGGATCCCAAGTTTATTTGTGTTTTTAGTCATCATAGCAAGATTGAAAATCTCTGGTGATTTTGATGCTGGTGAATTTCATTCTGGTGAAGCTACTGCTGCTGGGGTTTTGTCATTTGGTGGATCAATTTTTGGTTTTGCTACAGGTTGGACAACTTATGCTTCAGATTATACCGTTTTTATTCGTAAAGATTATCCAAAATGGAAAATATTCATCGGTGTTTCAATTGGGCTATTCATTCCTTTAGTTTTCACCATGGTTTTAGGAGCTGCTGCAATTACTGGTATCAATACAAATCAAGTTTGGGCCGATTATTACAATAAACATTCATCAGGTGGTTTGATGTTTGCTATTTTGGCTGTTGATTCTCTTGGAGGTTTCGGTCAATTTTGTGCTGTTGTTTTAGCTCTATCGACTATTGCCAATGCAGTCCCAAATATGTACACTATGGCTTTCTGTGCTCAAGCCTTTTGGTCCAAATTTTCAAAAGTTCCAAGAATAGTATGGTCTATCGTTGGTAATTTTTTAACTTTGGCTATTGCTATTCCTGGTTATTACAGTTTTGAAGACGTTATGGATAATTTTATGAATCTAATCGGTTATTATTTAGCTATTTACCAGGCTATTGCATATTCTGAACATTTTATCTTTAGAAAGGGATTCAAAGGCTATGATGTCAGTGGATGGAACGACAAATCACAATATCCAATAGGTATTGCTGGTACCGTTGCCTTCTGTTTCGGTGTTTTTGGTGCAGTTATGGGTATGGATCAAGTTTGGTACACAGGCAAAGTTGCTGAAAAAATTGGAGGTGGTGCTGATATTGGTTTTGAACTATCTGCTGGTTTCGCTTTTGTTGCTTATAACATTGTGCGTCCTTTTGAACTGAAATACTTTGGACGTTGAATTGACTTTGAGCATTTTGTTATGAAGGTTATGATTACAGGGTTAGGATTTAGTTTATAGAATAATTGTATGAATAATAGAAATAACATGTGTAGGAACGACGCTCATCTGAAGAATTTGTTTGAATAACAGATTAGAATTTTTTACCAGCTGTCTCTCCTCATACGAGAGTCATAATTATGCAAGATTTTTTTTTAAAAGAAACACCATTCGAACTACACAACGCGTAAAATTTCAAACATTTCACTTAATTAGTTAATTATACAGCATAAATATATCACATAAAACCAGTCGAACTCAAATCGGAATCTCAAAAGTAATAACATCATTGAAGTATCTGATGAACATTTTATCTTCAAATTTCAAATGAAATTGCATTTTTTCAGAATAAAGAGAGGTATCAGTGTGTCCGAATCTCATTTCGAATCCAGGTTTGGTAAACCCACCTTTATAAACCTTATTGATAACGCTATTTGGAAGGTAATATCTCATATCAACTTGAAGATGGGTTAGTATTGGAACTCTTTTTGTCCAGAACCATTTCCTGGCTTTTTTGGGCGAAGACCTGACAGCTTTAACTCTTGTTGTTTTAAGAACGCCCATTTTATCCAGTGTAAACCCACCAGTTTGGGCATGAGCAGTTAATCCTGCTGTTGGAATATTACCTATGACATCATCGTATCCCTCAAAACCAAGTGCAATTGTAACACGAAGTGTCTTATTTGGATCTTTTGAGGCTGGTTTAATATTTGTAAAAACATTGGTCCTGAAAAAACTTGAAATTGATTTCCTATCAATTTGATGTTCCATGGTGTAACTTATAGTCTGTTAGTTATTAATCTGAGTAAAAAAACAAGAAAGATCGAAACTTCAGAAGAATAAAAATTATAATATATGTTATCTAATGATCTCAACTTGAGATTTTTTTTCACGATTTGGATCAATCTGTTAAAAACATCTCGTTGTGTGAGTTAATATTTAAGAATCGATAAAATCATCTTCCTCTTTTCATTCTTTATTCAAATCATTAAGACTATTAGATATCACCAGTATTATTGTGTCCTCAATAGTAGCTTGCTCGAGTTGAAAAGCAATAATAGCTAACGAAGAATCACAGATTAAAGAACAAGTTTAGTCTTTATATAATTTTGTGTCAAACTTTAACTCCGATATCCTCGGAGTTCGATCTAATTTGCACTTTCTCTGCTTTGATATTTTTGATGATTTAAAATGAAAATTGATGGTTGTTGTATCCTTTTCTTACTCTAATTCGTATACTGCTTTAAAAGTATACTATAGAGCTTTCAAAATTGTAAAAGTTTTCAATATCAAAACTTAAATTAATTTATTTTAAATATAATTACCTAACTCTTTTTTAATTTATTTTAAGATGAAAAGTTCATATTTTATAAAAATAGTATATTAATGTCAACTTTAACTATTTTGTTTTACAGATAAAAAAAAGTGCCTTTGTAACTATAATTATAAACAATTCAATTCCAGCTTTCCAATAAAATTTATTAGAATATGATACTTTCCTTCAAGATTACATAATCAATAATAAAGAATAGCCAGTGATTGTCAATTCATTAAGCAACGAAAGAATTTGAAACTTACTGAAGTGTCAATAAAGCTACTAGGAGTGATCTGTCAGTGTCTAATAAATTCTAAGCATTAACTATATAAATTAACTGCTTCAACTTTGTTTTAATAAGTCTTTGAGATTCATCACAAAAAAATTCGCGGTGAAAGGAACAATAAAAATTAACCAAAACGTCAGATCTTACTTTTTCTTTGTTTTCGAGAATTATACAGGCAAGCTGATTGTAATTGTTAATTGAAGATGTTGAATAATCAGGTTATTCAGTTCTTGTCAGATTATTCCTTTTTCCTTACTGCGAGTCCGATAAGCGGTTCTATTCTGGCGATTCATTCATTATTCAATTCAGTCAAACAACACGAACAGTTGTCATTTGATTCATTCAAAGATGAGTTAGAGAAGATTAAAAGAATTGACAAATTTAGTATTATTACCTCTAAGATAGATGGAAACGCGGTTGAGTTTATCAACCATGAAAACCTGAAACTTTTGAATTTAAAACAAACCAACTCGCAATTACCTAATTCCACCATATCATCACCATCATCATCACAAATTTCACCTTCTTTATCACTAGATTATCTGAATGATTTACTAGCGCCATCACCTCAAGTCTCAGATTATTCAAAACTAGTGTCCTTGCTGAAATATGAAAATACAAGCCATAAACTATCAGTCCAGAAAATTGCCCATACAACACCAAAAACGCCATTCATCGAAACCTGTAATGATGTTCAACATTCAGTAATTTTATCACAAAATAAATCAAATCAGAAGTTTCAAAAAGACGTTTCAAGCTGTCTTCAAGAAAAAATTCATTTTATTCCGTTGATCAAACCACATACAGATATCTCATTAGGTGATTGTTCGTATCTGGATACTTGTCATAAATTAGATACATGTAGATATGTTCATTATGTTAAACATGTCCCACAAAAGAAATTGGAGCAAGAATTGATAGAATGCGATGAATTTAATAGCAAATTGACATATTGGGAAAAAATAAATCCTTGGAATAACAACGGATCAGTTTCAAATATATCAAGAGAAATTTTGCCAAAACAGTGGATTAATTGTGACGTAAGAGAATTTGATTTCAACATCTTGGGAAAATTTGGTGCAGTGATTGCTGATCGTAAGTATGAAATTATCTTTTCATTCAAAATAACACAAAACTAACACCGTCAACAACAGCTGCTTGGAACATTCACATGAACGTAAGTAATTATGTTCTTTTTGAGACCACCAAACCTATATAGTATGTCAACTAACCTTCATGAAAAAAAGTTACCATATGGAACATGCAATGACAGTGAATTATTGAACCTCCCACTTTCCAATGTTCAAGACGAAGGGATAATTCTTTTATGGGTGACAGGACGTGCTATTGAAATAGGCAAAGAATCATTATCAAAATGGGGATACACCATAATGAATGAAATGATATGGATCAAAACTAATCAATTATCAAGAACAATATGTACTGGGAGAACAGGCCATTGGTTGAATCATTCTAAAGAACACTTATTGGTAGGCATAAAAGGAAATCCTCCATGGTTGGATAAGTTGATTGATGTTGATTTGATAGTCAGTTCAACCAGAGAAACATCTAGAAAACCTGATGAGGTGAGTTATTTTGCTTTGATTTTAGATCATTAAATCCAAATTATTGATTTACTAATATAGAAACGATAGTTGTATGGAATGGTCGAAAGACTAGTTGGGCCACATGCCAGAAAGCTAGAGATTTTTGGAAGGGATCATAATACCAGACCAGGTTGGTTCAGTAAGTATAGAATATTTTGTTCTGCAAAATTTTAAATGAGGACAATTATTAACAATAACACTCTACCACAGCTATTGGGAATCAATTGAATGGCAGTAATATTGTTGAACATGACGTTTTGGAGAGATATAGACAGAGTTTGTCAGTTTTAAAGTGATGTGTTCGTTTTAGGGAATTACGAACGTGCATCAATTTTTGGATCTTTTTTTCGTTACGTAATATTTATACATTTGCTTTTTATAAAGAAAGAAAGAAGCCTAATTGCTTGATCAATGCTGATACAGGATAATAATATTTGTTGCTTTATGATTATTGTTTTTGTCTTTTCATCTTGTGAAATTTTAGATTGATTAGTTTTGCTATAGATTAATAAACGAAATTATGTATGTCATCGATTATAGCAACTTATAGAAACTATATAGTTCATTCTAAATAGTCTATTCCTTCATTCCTGCTTCTCCAATACATCACTCTCTAGAAATCTTAAGTGCTCATCAATGAATCCACATAAGTCAACTCTACTAATAGAATTGAAGTATTTCAAACTGACATTCAATTCGCATAGTAGGAATTTCATTCTTCTAAATTGAACAAATTCAAAATCGTATTCATTTTTAAATAGAATTCTTGACATATCACCGTACATTCTAATAGGTTTACCATCATCCTGTAGTTTGTTTTCTTGTAATAGTTTTAAAGGATTCAACTTTGGGAAATTTGAATGGATTGTAAACGTCTTAATTTTACCATGCTTATCAAACTTTGGTTTTTCCTCTTTGAGCTTATATTTATATGCATTGATTGCATTAGCTTTAGCATTAGATTTTTTAATATCACTAGGTCTACCAAACAATAAGTTCCAAAACCCTTTCGGTTTTTTTTTTTCTTCAATTTCTGGTTTTTTCAATGCATTCTTATAAATTGTAAATTGTTCATAATCATGAATAGGGTTCTTCTGGCCCATACAAACGCCATGAAAGACACCAGGACTATGCCATCCGAAAGTCTGGACCTCTGATTTAACCTGATAAAACTTTTCTTGTGATTTAACAGCTGCTGCTATGAAAGTATCTTTATCTCCTTCGCCCGTGTTTCCTTGAGAAATCAACTTGTAGAAAAATTCAGGTCCATGCAAGTTATAAAAAAAAGATAGTAAAATTGTCTTGACATGATCTGACTTTCTTATTAATAGCTGGCCAGACTCTGAGGACATATCAGGCATCGTACCGTCAAATTCGTGATAGCCATACTTTATAGTTTCATTGATCGATGTCATAATTTGAGGCTCGGGTAAGTCCCATTTACCATCACGAACCCTAAGTGTCTCATTAATTTTAATATTTGCGATTTGATAGAAATGAGGCGAAGTTGTACGCCTCCAGTAATCGGGCCATATAACCATTCCATGAGAGGTATAAGGCTCAGTTTGGAAGAAATTTTCAGGATTTGTGATTATAATATTGTCAGAGTCCATCAATAACGTATTTTCAAAACTTGAAGCAATTAAAGCTAACGATTTATATTGATAACCTTTGAACTTAACAGAATTCATTATTTCATCACCGAGAACAGTATTTAAAACAACGCATTTAGCACCCAGAGCTGGCAATATTTCTTCACATAGATCATACTCATAGTCATCATGACTTGGCATAATAACCTCAATGGGTAAAGAGCAACGAAATGATCTGACGGACTTAATAGCCAATAACGTCAACCAAGAGTAATAGCCACCACCGATGAAAACAATACCTGTATTTTTGTATAGCTTTTCAGGGAATTTCGAAGGGAGTGAATCATACACTTTTTCATGCAAAAAACTCAGATATTCATTGTATGTAGTATCCATCACCAAGAATTCCAACAATTTGTCTTTATTCAAAAGGCTATTCATTGCACTATCTGAATTTTTAACCAGTTTCAAATTTGGGAGTTGATTCTTCATTGAATTCATTGATTTAATCAAACCAGTATAGAAATTTTGAGACAGTTCATTTGATTTCCGGTTTATATGGGATTTCATTGTTCTTTCTAAAGCTTTACCATCAGCTGAAGTGACATCGATCCCAGAAGCAGTTAAACGCTGTAAGAATGAAGGAGGTAGAGCCTTGTCAGTATTATCATTTTGATAGAAGTAGGTAGACAGTGAACCACGAATTTCAGCTGTTTGCTTAGAGAAGTTGGATGATTGTGAATAGAAAAATATCAATACAATTAAATAAGCGGCCAATGTGAGCCTCTTGAGTTTATATGGAAGAGATGGGATTTTAGTCGAAAGCATTAGCCAAATAACAACAACGACGACGACGGACGACGACAACAACAACAACAACTATAACAACAACAATAATAACAATAACAACGATAATGATAGTGATAGTGATAATAATAATAATAGCATTTCAAGGAGTAATGCGGAGATCTGAGATTATTTATATGAAATGACAGTTAAAATACCATGTTATCTCTCTGACTATCAAATCAAATTGTCTCTTTATGTTATTTCCATTTACATCGTAGTTCCTATTAATTATTCCATTGAGAAGTAGGGTGAAGGATATGTATATATGTATAAAGTTAGGTCCAAATTGCATAATACATTGCATATAATTATGTCTATTGTATGCAATGTATTATAAAGATAAATTGATAAGGTGGGCTTTTGATAGAACTAGCCTATTAAGCGAATGCATAAACTAGCATATAAATATAGAGAAGTTTAAAGTAGTGAAAAAAGGAGTTACGGCACTAATTGAGTAACGGTAATAGTAGTGGTAATAAGTAGCAACTGACCATAATATACGCCTGTAATTTGTAGTTTAGTTACAGTGGTTGGATTATTATAACAAGACTTTATTTGTATTTGTATTTGTATTTGTAGTTGAGTAATGAGTGATTAAGTACATTGGTTATTTAATATTACGGTAATAACAAGACTATGATTGTGCAAGTAAAAACTCTGTTTTATAAGAAATTGATATAGCTTTCGCTTCTTTCTGCAAATAAGCAACAGTGGTATTACTTCGATTTCCAGTAGCAGCAGCAACAGCCGCAACTGTAGTAGTAGTAGTAGAAGTAGTAGTAGTAGTAGTAGTAGTGATGCTACTGCCGTAGCCACTACTACTACTCCCTTACTCCTTTAGATCGTCATTTGCCACTGTCTCAAACGCAATTAAAAAAAAAATCTGCCCAGGTCTCTTAAGATCGCTGATTTTTCTGTTTCATTTTCTGATTTCTGGACAAGATCACCACTTTCACGCCTTATATTGATATACAATTATTGCAATACATAGTGACAGCATGTTTAAAACACGCAAAACCTTCTTATGCCTAAGACTAAGGTCAAGTGAATATTGCTTTTCGCTAAAAATTACTAAGCTGTAATTTAATAAATACAAAGGCTGTTTTTAGTTATACAACCACCGTTTAATGATTGACAAGCTTAGTTCCATTGTCAAGTTCTTATTGTTATCTCTTTTCTGGAGGGGTTCTGATGAAATCAGATCTGTCTTTTTAAAATTTTGACAACTGTAAAAATCACGAAATAGTTTCATATACTTCCAAATGCATCAATTGACATATGAATAACAACCAACGGTTTTTAAAAAAAAAAAAAGAGCAATATAATATTTTTTTAACTATACCCCATAAAAAAACACATTCATTCAATGAATGCAACCAGACACAATACCAACCTTGATATTACAACAATAAATCCTAATATGCAAAACCGATAAAAAATGAACAATCGAAAAAAAAAATTAATTATAATGGATCAAAAAAAAACCACTATTCAATAAATAATTTATTGATCAGTTCTTTGACAGCCTGACACAGCAATAATTTCATCTGGACAAACAACTTGTTCAAATGAGACGGTTGGATTGTCAGCACCTTGGAACCAACCAAATCTGAAGTTACAACCAGCTTGTAATTCTTCTGGCAAGTTATCACAATCAGAAGCACTTGAAACACCACCATAGGTTTCACCCCAAGAATAACCTGAGCCAAATTCGCTTGGACAACCATCGGTGTAAATACCAAAACCACCACCTGGTAAAGCCAAATCAAATTGATTACCACCTAAATCGCCACCAGTGTTAGTGACTTGAACAACTAAACTTTTACCGGAAATAGCAGTTGAAGTGAAAGTCAATTTCAAACATGAACAAGCTAAAGTTTCATCGGTAGCACCTGAGACGGAAGCAGCAGCAAAACCATAGGCCAAATCATCACTGACTGACCATGGTGTTTGATCATTACACATGTATGCCGAGCCACCAATACAACCACTTTGGAATGAATAACCGGACAAGACATCACCATTAGCATCACAAGCACGAACAGTTTGACCTTCTGGGACACTGGAGGATTTACCATTCCATGCGTATGATGGTAAACAACAATCCCAATATCTTGTAGTTGAACCAGTACCTGAGAACCCACCTGAGATTGTTTTCAATGATGATGCACCGGTGGAGGCTGAAGCTGCTGAAGTTGAAGTTTTGGAAGTTGAGGCAGCAGCAGTTGAGGCAGCAGAGGTTGAGGTGGAAGATGTAGTAGCTGCTTTGTTAACAATTGAGGTAGTTGAGGCAGATGTTGAAGCCTTTAAGGATGAAGTAGTTGAGGATGAAGTAGTTGAGGATGGAGTAGTTGAGGATGGAGTAGTTGAGGTAACAGCTTTGACAATAGTCGAGGTAACAGTAACTCCTGATGCTGATTTAGCAGAAACATGAGAATGGGATTGAGCAGTTGATAAAGTAGTTGCTGGTATGCCAGAAGAAGTAGTTTGAGCAACGGAAGAAGCATTTGTTGTAGCAGCTTCTGAAACACCAGTGGTACATTGATAGTAGTATGGGTTTTGAGAAACACAAGTAGCACCATCCGCACATTCAGTAGGACCACTATAGTTGGAACCACCACATTGGTAGTATAATGGGACTTTACTGGTAGCAGCTAGGGCCTGGTTGCTAACTAAAGCTGATAAGATGATTAAGGCTGTTGATTTAGAGATCATTTTTTCGAAAGGAGTGACTGAAGTTTGAGTTCTTTGTTGATTGATATTAATTGAAGATTGATAATTGATGATTCTTGGGAAGAATTAAAGTGATTTATATATTCTTTCAAGAACATACTTTGATGATTTTTTGGATACAAGAGTGATAAAAAAGTGATTAATATTCTGATCTAGAACGCGTTCTGTTTTGGAAAATCATGCAATTTTGATGGTACATACTCTACCAAAACCAAGAAAGTGTCACAAGCGTGTATCTTATGAATTAGGGCTTATATGCGTGACTCCCACCACTGAGCCATGTCTAGCTGATGGATCTCCAGGTACAGTAAAACAATAGAGTCTCCATTGTGAAACAATAAGCCCAATAACTTATCCAAAAACACAACGAACATTCACTAACAATAATATACTATCGGTAATTACCAATATTAATAATCACCAATATCGATAATATACATTTACCACATAGGCACCTCATTCCATTCCATTTTTTATTTCAACATACAACACATGTGGTATTGTTCCGGAATCACCATCAAAGTACATAGCATTTTGACATCAACACGCCTTGAAGGTTCACGAAAAAAGACAATTCTAGACCAATACTTTGTTGATGTTTTACAAGAATGCATTACATAATACATATTACATAATACAGATAGACAATATTACATAATTAAACAATATTAAATAAAGGAACATTTTCATTTCCTAATAAGGAAGTTAAGAAGTACCCAATGGAATCTCGCCATTTTCAAGTTTTTTAAAAAAACATCACCATTAAAAAAAAGTGGTTCAACAACGAAAAGAAAAGCTTCACTAAACAAAACAAAAGTCAAACAAAGTACATTCAAAACACAATGTTCAGATCTGCTTTGCGTTCCGCCTCCAAGGCCTCCAAGGTCTCTAGAACCACCATTAGAAACAACTCTTCCCACCATGGCCACAAAGAATTACCTCCATGGGCTCTTGAACCAGCTTATCCTCAAGGTCCAAACAAAAAAGCTGCTGAAGAATTCATTCAAGCCATCGAAGCTGAAAAACACCACGCTCAAGGTACTTCATCTTTCTGGAGAAAAATTTCTTACTTCATTGCTGCTCCAGCCGTCATTGCTACTGCCATCAACACTTATTTCATCGAAGTTGAACACGCTGAACATAGAGAACACTTGGCTCATGTTTCAGATGAAGACTGGCCTGTTCAATACGATTTCCAAAACATTAGATCTAAAAACTTTTTCTGGGGTGATGGTGATAAAACTTTGTTCTGGAATCCTGTCATTAACAGACATATCAAATCTGATTAAGCCAGTATGGTTTCATTGATTTATTGAGGATAGACTCTTTTTTTATTACAAGAATTTTATTTATAGTTTAAAAGAAAGAATGCATTATGGTACAAAGGTTTTTTTTGAAATTATTTACTGTAATTCTTTGTACAATAAGTCTTTTATAAGTATTATAAAATTGGGATAGTAAACAAGAATTAAACAAAAAAATTTAATAACAGCTCAACAAAAATCAATAACAAGTTAATAAATTCACAATGTTGAGAAAATGTATAAATTATTAGTAGCTGCAATTGCAACTGAATTCTCAAATGGATGCCATGATAGATGTAATATGCTTTTCTTAAAATCAATATTATGTAATTCTAAGTTTTTGCTCATCATACTTGGGATACCATTTTTTCTCTTATTCAAACTATTGGAGTTGTTATTGTTTAGGGAATTGTTTTGGATATGCTGTAGCTTCTTGGATTTAAATGCACTTCTATCAGCCTGTAATACAACTTCATCACCAATCTTATTAGGATTTGTAACGTCTGGATAAATCATGAAATTGTTATTATATGAACCTGTCATTATCGATTTACCGTCCCCACTGAAAACACATTCGAATTTATCAAATATAGCATCTTTTTCATAAGTATCGCATAACTTGTCCCTTAACTGATCATGGATATTGATTGTTTTGATTGGTTCTTTCTCCATGTTAACATCCCATATTTTAACAGTTAAATAATCTCGACTAGCAATATATCTTCCATCTGAACTGAATTTGACATCTGCTATACTTGAAGTTATTTCAGTGAAAAAATTGTGATTTGATGGATCAACATATTCCTCAAAAACTTTAGCATGAGAATCACAAAGGGCATTCTCTCTCATATCTGCTAGTTTTATAGCACCTTTTGAAGATGAATACATGAATAAATTACAACTTTGAGGATGGAATTCAGCACATGTTATAACTTCAGTCAATTCCTCCATATTTGCAGGTTTAATATCAACAATATTGAAACTTTGATCAGGAATGTTCAAATTCCATAAATTAATTCTTAAATCATCTGTACTTACGAAAGTTTCTCCATCGCTGTTTATAGAAATTGAATTTATATGATAAGCATGGGCATTTGAATAGATTCTTTTTGGTGAAGCTGCAATGATTTTATCGTGAAGAGTTAACCTAGGTAATTTTAAAGTATTTAAATTCAATTTCGAGCTGTGATGATTATATTGAAATTCACTTAAATTATTCTCAGCAACCATTCTGATTTGTTTTTCATAAATCTTCCAAAGCTTTATAGTCTTGTCATTGGTGGATAATAAAAAATGGGCTTGGTTTGTACGTTTACACCATTTGATCTTGTTGATTTTCTCCTCAATTTCTAAACTTTTTAAATAATCAAACTCTGCATCGTGACTCTGGAATTCTGTATGGAATCTATACTCGCATGAGTTTTTTTTGTTAGAGTTTCTCTCAAATAGCACCACTCTTCCTCCTCTATCACCAGTTGCTAAATAATCACCAGTATGATCGAATTCCACTGTAGATATCTTGTCAGCATCTGTGACAACAATGTCAGCCTTGTCGCCAAAACATTGGCTGAATTTAAAGTTCTGTAAGTCGTCAGTCATGATTAGTAGGATGTGGATATGGACAATGGAAGATTAGATGGATATGAAGTGTGTGAATTTAAGCGAAATGAAGTGATGGGTGATGTGATGGAGGCACAAAAAAGCCAAACAGCCCAAATACAGTGGTAAAAGAGCAGCAGGAAACAGAAGAAACCAGGAGGTAGCTGGAAACGTGAGTAAACTGGCCGTGGATGTGAAAATTATTGAATTGAATAGAAGAAAAGACCAAAACTCAGCTCAATTGAAGATAAAAACAGACTAAAACTCGACCTAAAGAGTTGTTTTTCCTTAAAAAGATTTCAACAAAAAAAATCGACGAGTGAACTTTCGCGAAAATTACCCTGAATTCGATCTAATTTATCTTAGTTTATCTATCTTATATGAAGTTTTACATGAGAGATGTGGTGATTAATGGGACAGTTGCTCTTATATTTCTGATCAAGCCATCAATATTTGAAAAACTAATGTTTCATTTGATTTAATAATAGTGGATCTTGTAAATTTTTAGTCAATAACTTTTAGTAGTATGGATTTCAGATCTTTAGTAGAATATGGACTACAATCACATCCTCAAATTACTCATTGACATGTGTAATAGACTCAATGATAAGTGATATCAGCATCAAATCGTCTTTTGGAGAAGGATGCAATGGAACAAAATATCTAACAAGTTGTTTCATCACTGAAACATTAGTTTTGAGCTTTATTAAGAAGCCAGCAAATAAAGCATCAAATTCAAAGAGAAATGATATAACTAGCATTTTAACTCTCATAATTCCCATTAGTTTAAACCTTCCAAAGTTACCTTATTGCAATTGGAAACTTTGTAGGAACTGCTCGCTATGAACTATTCCAAAATGGGTATATTGGTAGAGAATGTTGTCATATAAAAGAGCCCAAACAGAGAAGGCCCATAAGCAAACAGAAGCAACCGGAAAATAACGTATCACAGTCCATTACTGGTTTAACGTTCTTAGTGGTAGAAGATTTCAAATAATCTTTAACATGGCACAATTTATGATGACTTTTTCATGAAAATATCAGAGAACTCAGCAGGGATATCAATTTCCAGAAAGTTGTAGACAGACCTTTATAGGAGATATTGAATGGCTTGAAGATCACGCTAGGATAGCCAACCTAAAGAGTCTGGAGGAGTATTTTCCCGTAATAATTTTTTTCATGTTGAGTATTTCGTAGGTAATTTATTCTTCAGACTTTCTAGATATTCTTTACCAAACTCAGAGGGAATAAAAACTTGGTCAGCCAATAAGCCATTACTAGAATTTACGTTTAAATAGAGATTTGGAAAGCTTGTTAATGTCAAATTCACATCTGTGGCATATACTAGTAGTAAAATAGCAGAATGACTAGTGAATTTTGCAAATCCTGAGCTTGGATAAAATATCAGCGTCAGCATTTTAACCATCCTTCTTAATAATGTGATAGTATATGTAAATCCCCCTTTCCCCCAAACTAAAAACAATAGCCACCATAAGGAAAAGCTACCAAAGTCTTCAAATTTTTCCCTAGAGCTCAATCAATCGAGCTTGTTGATTGAGTGAATTTAGTTCAAAAGTTTGGAATTCAATAATTTGATAAAAGTTTGGTGGAAATAATAGAGATTAACAAATATACTTGTTCCTGATCTTTGGTCTTTGTTAGTTGTAGTTGTCAGAAAAATTACAAGCAAGCATCACGTTTCGAAAACATGTAGCATTTTATCTATTATATTTTAAAGTATCACTATTGTTCACCTTTAGCCAACTTTTCTACCCACAATTTCTCAGCCTCAACAATGGTGTTATTGTTAGCTTTCATCTTATTCATAGTTTCAATGTATTCATCATATGGATCACTATCATAAACAATACCCCCACCAGCTTGTAGGTATGCAACCCCATCTTTAACAACCATGGTTCTCAATGCAATACAAGTATCCATTGTTTTTCCATCATAACTCCATGATCCAACGGCACCTGCATAAACACCTCTCTTCTCCCCTTCTAATTCTCCAATTAATTCCATTGCACGAACTTTTGGTGCCCCACTAACGGTTCCAGCTGGGAAAATGGATCTGAATGCATCAAATCTAGTCTTGTCCTCCCTTAAAGTACCAGAGACTTGGGATGTTAAGTGCATGACATGACTGAATCTTTCAACTGTTAATAATCTATCAACTTTTGTAGAGTTTGGATCACAAATTCTATTGATATCATTTCTTGCTAGATCAACCAACATGACATGTTCAGCACGATCTTTCAACGACGAGGTTAATTCTAGCGCTAATTCATCATCCTCCTCAGTTGTTTTACCACGTCTAATGGTTCCTGCAATTGGATGTGTTATGACTTTATTTGCTGAGTCAGCCTTAACTAGTAATTCAGGGGAAGCTCCGACTATTTGAAAGTCTAAATAATCGATGTAAAACATGTATGGGGATGGGTTGACTGTTCTCAAGTGTCTATAAATGTTGAATGGATGTAGTGAAGTAGGTCTGGCAACTCTTTGAGATGGAACTGCTTGAATGATATCACCTTTCAAGATGTGTTTCTTCAAAGTTTTAACGTGGTTTTCATAACCTTCTTGGCCGATGTTTGAAGTAAAATCTTGATCTAATTTGATTTCAGTTTGTTTTGGATAATGAATAGGAATTGATTCATCAAATAGAATAGATTCAATTTCACGAATTGTTTTTGAAGCTTCTTCATATTTAGATCTGATAGTTGATTCATCATCATTAGAACTAATATGGATATTTTCAATGACTTGAAATCTTTGAAAAACATTATCGAATGCAATGATATTATCAAATAACATCAAAGAAGCTTCAGGTAAATGTAAAACATCCTTTAGAGGTCTCTTGGTTCTAGGTTCAAAATAATGGACACAATCATATGAGACATACCCGATAGCACCACCACTCAATCTTGGGATACCTGGTAGTTGAGCTTGTTTATAATTTTCCATTTCCTTTTCTAGTATAATTAAAGGATCGACTTCATTTTGAAAATCAGGACCAGTGTTTATAATTTTCTTAGGTTGAAACCCAATGAATGAGTATCTATCAATTTGGTCACCATTCTTAGCGCTTTCAAAAAGAAAACTTTGCGTCTTTTTATGGGACTCATCACCCAATTTGGTCAATTTCAAATAGGCTATATGAGCAGTGATGGAGTCATTCGAAGTTAAAGAATAGATTGGATATAAGTTTGGAGGTGCCGAGTCTTTACGATCTTTTTGGATGATTTCAATCAAAGATTCCAATGAAGGTTGAATTGGAGACATCTTCTATGGTTTTTTCTTTCCACTAGAGAATTCACTTGTGATTTTAATTCAGTTTATTTAACAAGACATAAAGAAGAAAATCTCGAAATTTTTTTTTTGTTGATGATTCATTTTTTTCCTCAAAATAGTATGAGAGAAAGGGTAAAACGGCAATTAACTCAAAATATTTGTACTCAAAAGTGTAAAATAAACTATACTATCACTATAACTACACCCATTTAATATCAATAAACTAACAATAATCAACAATTTTTTAACAAAAATCCCATCAAATAACCAATAAATAAAAATCTGTCACGTGATTTTCACGTGACAGATTTACTTTCTTTTTAAAAAAAATTCGCGTTGAAAGAAAAAAAGGCAAAAAATCTTTTCAACAACAAAAAATTCAACAATAACAAAAAAGCATTACGAAACCGGTGAAATTTTGGACATTTTCCTTCAAATTGTTGTCCTATCTCAATATATACTTACCTCACCAGCTTTTATCCCTTGAGGTTTCTATAAATCTTCCACTTATTTGGTCTTTTTAGGGTGAATCAAACCAAACACCCACCCCACAATCAACTCTTGAACCAAACAACATAATAGTCTAATAAAAAAATGGGTCAAATTCTATCTCAACCAGTCACAGAAAAGCACTCTGAGTCTGATGGAAACAAGCAATTTGCATATGGGCTCTCAAACATGCAAGGTTGGAGAGTAAATATGGAAGATGCTCATACTACCATATTGAACTTAAACAATATTACTGATGATGGTAACGATTCTAATGATCAAGATAAACCAGCCAGTGATCCAATTGCGTTCTTTGCTGTCTTTGACGGTCATGGAGGTGAGAAAATTGCCCAATATTCAGGTGAAAACTTATACAAGATCATTGCGAAAAATGAAGATTTTAAGAAAGGAAATTATTCAACTGCTTTAAAGGATTCTTTTTTAAATGCAGATATAGAGATTTTAAAAGATGATGTATTGAAAATTGATCAAAGTGGTTGTACCGCCACCACTATCTTGATCAATGATACTAAAATAATTTGTGCAAATGCTGGGGATTCAAGAACGGTGTTATCTGTGAATGGGAATGCAAAACCTTTAAGTTATGATCATAAACCTACTAATGCAGGTGAACACCAAAGAATCTGTGCTGCTGGTGGGTTTGTTGATGTTGGAAGAGTTAACGGGAACTTGGCATTATCTAGAGCCATTGGTGACTTTGATTTTAAAAAATCTGCAGATTTACCAGCTGAGGAACAGATAGTTACTGCATTACCTGATATAATTGAACACGAAATCACAGAAGATGACGAGTTCGTTATATTGGCATGTGATGGTATTTGGGATTGTTTGTCTTCCCAACAAGCGGTTGAAGTTGTTAGAAGAGGTATTCATGATGGTAAAAGTTTGACCGAAATTTCTGAAGGTATGATTGATATTTGTCTTGCTCCAAATTCTTTTGGTTCAGGTATTGGGTGCGATAATATGAGTGCCATTATAGTTGCTATCTTGAACGGAAAAACTTTAGATGAGTGGTACAAATCCATTATTGAAAAAGGTGGTCCAATTTCTGATAGTTTTGAAGATGTTGCTAATGATATATTTGGCGCTGAAGGCCTTGATGCTCAACAAGTTCGCGCTGCTCAACTAGAAGAAAAAACTGAAACTGAAGAAGATTTGAAATCTAGTTTCTCAATTCAACAATTATTGGAACAAAATGTTTTAACCAGTCAAAATGGTGTTTTCTATTTGGATAGTGCTAATTTGTTGTCATCATTGGGGGTTGAACAACCACTAAAAGAAAACCAAGGAGGAGACGATGAACAAGAAAAGATCGCAGGTACTATAACTGAAGTCGATGAAGAGAACGATGACGACCAAAAAGATTCGAAATAGAAGCCATTTGGTTAATGAAGATATGCGTTAGAGACCTATAAAATTTATTTTGTCGTTGTGAATCTTGAGAGTGAAACAGTCTTTGAAAGAGATTCAAATTTTTTTAATTTCATTTTTTTGCTGTTTTATTGGTTTGGGTATGTCGTTTTGCTTTTTTTACTTTCACTTGTGTTTGTTTTGTCTTTATTTTGGAAGAGGACTATTGAATATTAGAAGAAATGTTTTGTAATATTTGCATTGGAATCAATTCACCTTTTCTATTTGTTTCAAATTATTCAGTTTTAGTCTTTTTTAATTGATTTTTATTTTTTGCATTTGAAATCTGAGTTAATTATTTGTCACTTTCAAAGATTAATTTCACAATAATTACGGTTCTTTTCATCGAATATTTTTGATCTTGGTTTTCTGCTTTTCAATTCGTTTTGTTTTTTATTGCTGGTGATTGCACTTTTATTTTTTTATACTATTTCTTAACTACTTTTATATGTCATTTTCTGTATATTAATATCTTTATTACATTCATACTATTCATAAACAGATAAAAATTTAAAATCGTACTGTAAACCAGTATTTCAATATGTAAAAAACTCATCAACTTCTTTCTCTGTAATATCAAAAACTTTACAACTATTAGCCCAAGCATGGTCAACAACATCTTCTACTGATACGCCTTTAACTTTTGAAATTATTTCAACGACTTGACCAATATGAACTGGTTCGTTTCTAGATTTGATCAAAGGAGAAGCCAACTCTCCTGTTAAAGTTCTTGTTTCTGGATTAAATTTTCCATAATGCTCTTTCTTGACTAATGGAAATGGCAATAATGGATCCAACTTCACGTTATTACTTTTATTAGATGAATTCAAGGAGGATGTCGAAAAATTCTTTGATAAATCTAAAGTTGACGATTGTTTGGATAAAATTTTTGGATAAGTTTCATTTGGATATGGGGTTAAATATTTATAACCAGCATGTGTTCTTCTAATTTCACACCATGGAGCATCCGTTTCAATCATAAGTCTTTCTAAAGGTACGTCTTTGAGAACTTGTAGGTTATCTTCAGTTTTCAAACTACAACCGTTGATACCAATGTATAAACCTAAATCTAATAGCTGGTTTAACTCAGTCGTGGTTCCAGTAAACGAATGAACAACACCACCTTTTGGCAATTTCTCTAAATATGGCTTTAGTATACTTATGAAATCATCATTAGCAGCTCTCATATGCAAAAATAAAGGCAGTTGAACGTCAATAGCAATATCTAGTTGTTTTTTAAAAAATTCTAATTGAACGTCTTTGGGGGTGTAATGCAATCTATCATAATCTAATCCAATTTCACCAAACGCCTTAACCAAACCAGTTTCTTTCCCACTCAGAGCCAATTCTCTCAATTCTTTCAAATATTGTTCCTCACCACCTTTTAAAGAACTTGAAATCTCATTCACAGTACAAGGATGAACACCAACAGTAGTGTATAGATAATTAGCATGTTCGTTATATGCACTAGCCAATTCTAGAATATGTCTACTCTCACTCAAAGAGGAGCCAGTAAGAAGCATTTTCTGCACGTTAAAGGTCTTTGCACGAAGAATAACATCTTCCAAGTCGCTCGTGTGGTGTTCTTTCCCGTTGTACTGTCCACGAAACATCGGATCAGTAAAATTCACACCAATGTCGAAATATCTTAGTTTGAATGAAGCCATTGTGCGTGAGGATTGTTTCAGTACGAGCGTATGATGTGAAGAGATAAAGGATGCTTTGAGTAGTTTAAACACTTTGAAATGTATTTTAGTTTGGCTGCCTTAAATTTTTTTAGTGAGATTTCTTATTTCATTTAACGTCGTAATTTTTTATATATCAAAGAAATATGAAAAAAAAAGAAAAATTTATGAATCAGATTTATTTATTTACAGAACAAAATATGGATATAAAAAGAGTTATATTTCTATATAAAACAAATAAAGAAATAAATATTCGAAAAGTTTAGATTCTTCATTAAACCTCATCAAAAAAATCAGAAATAGAAAGCAATTCTCGTCCCCGTACTTCTTTGAGCACTCTGAGCTTGACTCTATGTTGCATTGTATGTTTCATCATATTAAATTGATTGGTCTAAAATAAAGAATATAAAGCATCTGATCGGTATCTCATTCTTTAATTTCATCTTTTAATATCCAGTGAAAAAAGAAAAAAAATCACACTATCAGTTAGTATACATGTAAAGAAAGTAGTCTGGCATATTTGACTATGCTAAATTTCAAACTTCAAAAAGTTCAGACTTTTGTAATGAAAATGACGACTCATGAAAAACAAGAGTAAGCTCCATTGGGTTGAACTATTCAAAAAGAATAAAACAATTGTTATAACTATCGTTTAGGAACGAATTCCCCAAATACCGAATGATTCAATCAACTTCAAAAAAAAGTGATGAAGAATAAAGTGATGAATAAAATCATAGTCTTGATAATCAATCCCCTGTTCATACCATGAAAATTTCCTGTATCTCAACTTCAGTTGAAGGATAAGTTGATGCTAGTTGTCCAGATTGCAAATTTCGCCCTCAACGAAGAATGGTTTTCAAGGAACGTTTTAAAGTTATTAATCCAACTGACATCAAAATGACATCAAACAAAGACTCAAAAGGAGTATTGGAAACAACTTTGCAGATCCCAGAATCCCATAGCTTCAAGCTCAATTTAACCATAGAAGTTCAGATCGTCTTAAGTCCAACAACCTAGTCCCATAAAAATGGGACAATATCGAAAACAGTAATAAATTCAAAGTGACAAGAACAGGTTTGGAGTAGATTGACATAAGCAAAACCATTTTTCCAAACGTCACCTCAATGAGTTTATAACAAGTTTAATAACCTCATTATGATTTCCACGATAATGGTGGGAGACTTTCCCCAAAGCAAACGGTGACGTGATTGATAAAACAATCGTCCTTTTGTGAGCTTCGAGTAACAATTCTTTGTTTCATGAGTCGTAAAGGAAGGGAAAGGAAAGAAAATAAAGTTGAAAAAATTTTTCAGCTTTATTTATACAAAGTTTGAAAAATAACCAAATTAGGAAATTATCTATATTGGGATAAGTCACGTGATACAGTCTTTTTATTGTTAGGTCTTTACACCATTTGGTAGCTTTAATGAAATGTAAAGAAGCATGTGTTTCTAGTGAGATGAAGTCCATCATGATAGATTATCGTGATGGTTTGGTAAAGAGGTCTACGAAATAACATCTTTTTGACGTATTTCAATTAAGACTCACTTTTGACACCTCCGATTATTCATGGATTTTCAAAACAATCCGAAACAATCAATGAAAATAACACAAAAATCAATTCTTTTTTAAATAAAGAAAATATCTGGCTATAATCTTTGTTATTCTAGTTATATTAAACATTCGTTTTCGCTGTTTATATCACCCTCATTCTTTTCCTTCAGTTTTGAGAAACGCAAACTTCTTTGCCACCAATTTTAATAGTTAAATCGAATAATAATGGCTGCTGATTACTGGACGTCTACTCAAAGAATGAATTGGCAATTCTCAAGAGATTCTCTTCAATCACAGAGGAAAGAACTAAGGATGTTGGAGAAGACGATGGAGGAGTCAAATACAATCTCAAAAACTCCCATCGTTTATGATGTTTATATGAGAATCTTCATCCATTCGTTGATTAATAAACTGGGTAGAAGGTTAAGCATTAGACAAATAGCATTATCCACAGCCGAAGTTTATCTCATGAGATTCCTTACTAAGGTATCTTTGAAAGAAGTTAATTTATACTTGTTAATTACAACATCAGTTTATCTAGCTTGCAAAATTGAAGAATGTCCACAACATATCAGAACAATGGTCTCAGAAGCAAGAAATCTTTGGCCCGAATATATCCCCCATGATGCTACAAAACTGGCAGAATTTGAATTTTACCTAATCGAAGAATTAGACACTTATTTGATAATCCATCATCCTTATAGATCTTTACTTTTGATCAATGAAACTTTAAGCACGTTACAAACTCAGCATCCCAAGGGATTGAACAATCACATCTTACCAGTCCTAAATAACCAATCATCATTAGCATTAGCACCAGAGGAATTACAGTCTAGTTGGTCTATAATTAACGATAGTTATGTCACGGATCTTCCGTTGATCTATCCACCACATATCATTGCAACAGCAGCGGTGTACTTGACTATCATTTTAAAACACAACCATATTCAACAAATACAGAAGGACAATAGCATCAACAATCATAATGGGAAGGTTCAGATCAACTCTGAAGGATTGAAGAATTTCATTAGTTTTTTGGGGTATTCCAATATCGATCTTGAGAGTGTTATTGAGGCTATTCAGGAGCTGATAACACTATACGAGGTATGGGAGTCGTATGACGAAAATAGCTGCAAGAGACCCTTTGAACAAATTCTTCTTAATAGATCATAATAGATCATAACAGATCATAAGATCATAGAAAAAAGAATAGATTAAATCACACCTGATTTAATTTGGTTTATTAGCATGTGTCCTTTAACATTAAATCACGTGAGTTTTTTTTTTTTTTACTTCTAAATTTTTTTTTATGATTTTTGAAGATTTCGAAGATTTCGAAGAAGGAAAGCAGAAAATTTTCAGTTCAATTTGTAAAGATCTGTGATTTGCCTTTGGTTTTTTTTTTGATTGTTGGTCATTCGATCGTTCTAATTGTGTTATTCTATACTTGCTTCTCTGTTTCCCTAGTCTTTTTCCCGATAGTTTTCGTGTTTGTTTTTTTTCAGTGCTTTGAGGTGACACGATTCTAAAGTTAATTATATAGGCAGTGTTTGTTCGAGTTGGCCTATTGTTTTTATCCACACAGTCTTTGATCACAAAACAATGTCTACTGCACTGTCCAAGAATGAGACAGTGGTTTCCCAGAGATCCTCAGATACATCTAGCACCACGTCATTCGAAGATTCAGATCATGATCAGCAACAGCCGCCTTGTTCATATGATGAGAAACTTCTGAAACCTGATTCAGCCATCAATATCCAAAATAACACGCATACTAATACAAAGAAGCAGATGGATAGTCATGATACCTCAATCAATAACATAGATAAATATCAGCTTGAAATTTCAATGTTTATTATATTCACATTATTCGTCCTTAATAAAATTGATCGATTTGAACCATATACTTCAATATTTTTCAGTCTACAATATAAATACATTGATTCAAATACATATGACATTGGGACTAATGACGCTTTTTACGTTATTTATTGGGTTTTCGTTGCTACATTCATCAGAGCATCATTTATGAATTACTTCCTAGGACCAATAGCTATAAACATGTTGAATATTAAATCTCCAAAAGCAGTGCAAAGATTTAAAGAACAAGGTTGGTATTTGTTTTATTACTCTACATCTTTTATTATTGGGGCTTACCTTTATTATCATTCTTCATATTTTGGAAATTTGGATAATTTATTTTTGGATTGGCCGCATGATAAACTTGAACACTCTTTCAAACAATATTATTTGATAGAATTGGCATGCTGGTTACAACAAATATTTATATTGAACATTGAAGCTAAAAGAAAAGACCATGTTCAAATGTTTAGCCATCACATTATCACTTGTTCATTAGTTATTGGGTCATATTATTATTATTTCACAAGAATCGGGTGTGTTATTT
Organism: Wickerhamomyces bisporus; assembly: GCA_024271855.1. NCBI lineage: Eukaryota > Fungi > Ascomycota > Saccharomycetes > Phaffomycetales > Wickerhamomycetaceae > Wickerhamomyces > Wickerhamomyces bisporus. Next base: position 137,447 of record JANBXE010000018.1, read on the forward strand.
TAGTTATGATGGATTTTATAGATATTTTCCTAGTTGGTGCTAAACTTTTAAAATACTGTGGGTTTCAGCAAACATGTGATATACTGTTTGGATTATTTGTTATTACCTGGATTGTTTTGAGACACGGAGCTTATAGTGTCATATTGTACCATGTTGCCACTAAATCCAAAAGTTTAATGGAATCTGGTAGATGTATTGAAGGTGTGGTCCAAAAAAGATGCTATACTGATAATGTTATCAATGTGTTTGTTTTTCTATTGGCCGGGTTACAAGTCCTTTTCATCATTTGGATGTATTTAATTATGAAAGTTGTTGTCAAAGTTATTACCGGTAAAGGTGCCGATGACGTTAGAAGTGATGATGAGGATTAATTTTATTTATTCAAAAAAAGACTTATCAAAAAAACATTTGCTTACAACAAAAGTAATTTCCAAAAGTACTATAGATATAGTAGGAATTAATTTTAATAATTGTTCATATTTTTATTTTACGTATGTATTATAGATACAAAGTAGCATAAACAGACGTAATCATTATAACCGTTCCCCAAACAGTTAATCCTAAGCTTAACCATCTGTTCAATTTATCGTCAAATAGTTTAAATCCAAACAAACCTGGCAAGATGAAACAGATCAACGTGGAACCAGTAGCTCCAACTAATGCTAACACCAATTCAAACGAGGATATGGTAATCGCTAGACCATAGGTAGCAGCAAGTAGAATGCACGATATTAATATAAATCTATTATTTGAGAAAGGGACTTCAAAATGAACGGTAGATCTAGTCTCAAGTAGTGAATCATTGTTGTTATCAGTTAATAATCGGGAAGTTTCATCACTTTGTTTATTCTCTGGAGTGAAAAATTCCAATTCACACCAATGAATCATGTTATTGACAGAGATACGACATGGATGGAACATCAAAGGATATGACAAAGCAACCATAAATACCAATGCAAATTTTCCAATCTTGGAACTTAGCAGAGAAGAATCATACAGTAATATGATATTACCTCCAACATGGTCACCAAATTCTAAGTAGCCAGACAACCCGACTAGTGTAAATAGAATTGCAGAAATCCCAACTGCACTAATAATAACAAAATTCAAATCTGATTTATCATTGATCTCATTAACAATAGTGCAGATATTTTGGGCTGCAGTGAATGCAAAGATAATGATACTAAAAGTTGACAACATTGAAGCAGAATTGCGAAAATCTGGCCATATACTAACCTCACCCCTAGTCTCATTCAAATCATCAATGAGAACATGACTTAACACTAAAACAACAAGATATGCAATTGCTACTAATCCAACAATACTTCCAAACTTCAGTGAGTCTAACTTTTTTAAACTAATTAGCGGAGCGATAATAACTAAACTTAGCATGATGACTTGGGTTCTCGTCAAGGCATTACCAATCAATGGAGGTACCAGATCCCCAAACAACACCAGATAACTAATAGCAACGCCGAACGTTTGGATCATGATGCTGAAATCAAACAAAAGTGTCAATTTTGGATATGTGATGGAGCACAGGGCGAAAAAAGAAGTCTGGCCATCAATCTTATGGGAGACCGCACTGACTATGTATAACCCATAGGCACTGGTTATTGCAGCTAACAAGATTAAAAAAGCACCGAAGAGAATACCGTCTGATTTGAAAGCGAAAGGGATAGCTAAAAGTCCTGCACCAACAATCGTTTTTGTGAGGTTTATAATTGATGATGCAGTGGATGCCATCTTCTTTGTTGGTTTATTAATTTGTTGGTTTGTTGATGTTTTTAAACTAAGTATAAAACAAGACAACATAGCAGAAAAGCATTTTAGCGGCTAAAAGTTTATTATCAAAATACGGAAGCAAATTTCCGGAGACTAAGATCTTTTTCCTTATAAAGAGAGTTTTCCCACAACCTTGAAAGCAAAATACAAGCTCAATACTCATAATAATTCATGAAAGATGTCCAAGATAAAGAAGCCCCGTCTTGTTGCACCTGAAAATAGACAGCGTGCAGCCTACTCGTGTGACCGTTGTAAGACAAAAAAGATCAAATGCATCAGGGTCAATCCACTCACCAATAAGCAGGTTTTTGACAAATCCATAGCATGCAGTTCCTGCCTCAAATCCAAACAAGAATGCATCACATCTCTCCCGAGAAGAAGAAGAGTTTACGGTTCATTTGAGAACTTGGGTATCCATTACCAGACTATCCTCACATTGATCCAAGGGCTCTACCCAGACATGGACATTAATGACGTGAATGAATTGATCACACTTGGTGAGAAAATGGGAATCAAAATGTCTAATGTTAATGAGCTCAGTAATGATGATCTAGGGAAAATCGAATTGGAAAACAAGATCCTCAAGCCTTTCATCCCCAAAGTAGATCAGTCTTCAATGAATAATGACAATTCGTCGACAAACAGTACTGGGTTTTCTTCAAATGATATCAATTTTAAAAGACATGAGCAGAATAATAATAATTATCAGATATCAGAGACCTTGATCATGGATGCAAAAGGTGGATCGCATTATATTGGGAGCGCTGGAACCCCTGTTTTATTTAGCGTGCTGTGTAACTTATTGTTGAAAAGATCATACAGAACGACATTGTCTTTTGAGAATGAGATTAAGTTATTTCAGCAAAAAAACGAGCAGAAAGAGACCGTTAACAAGAACCTAATATATCAATTACTGGCGAAAGAGAAGAAATTTCCAATAGTTTCATTCATTTCTAAAGAAGAAGCATATTTCTATACAGACCACTTTTTCAAGTTTTTCCATCCTTTTTATTTCATTTTTGATGAATCTGATTTCAGGTTGAAACATGAATTGTATTGGAAAGCATTAGAAGCTTTTAATGATGAAGAGGCTGAGATGTATTCAAATGAGCTTCTAAGCTCTGAAGTTGGTGCGATTTACCTTGTTTGGATTCTGGGATCAAGATTGGTTGACATGTCAATGAGAAATTTATCTTTGGAATCTCAGAAAATGGATGAGTTGCTGAAGTTTATAATGTCTGATGTTGCATCGGGTTCAAGCTTGAGCTCTATCCAGTATTTGTTTTTATATTCTGTGAATTTGCATGCTAACAAAAATAGAGATTCTTCATGGAATTTTATGGGATTAGCAATTAGACAATCAATTTCATTGGGGTTGCATAGAAGGATGAAGTCAAGAAATGTGAATACGGATCTACAAACGCAGGTGTTTTGGTCGTTATATCAATATGAATTAACTCTTTGTTCAACTTTTGGGAGACCAAGTAATATCAACGAAGATGAGATTGATATTGATTATCCTGATTTATCTTCAAATAATCAGGTCTCTGAAACTTTCAAAGAGTATTTTGTTGCAAGTTTGAAATTATCAAGATTTTTGAATAAAATTGTTAAAGATAGAAAAGTCAGTTCAATGAATCATCAACAACCAATAAGTCTGATCAACATTGAAAGAACATTATCAATGAAGAACCAGTTGAACCAAATTCACAAAGACCTCAATATCAAAGACCTCAATGATATCACCAATATATTTGACTATAAACTTAATTTAAGATTCCATTTTTATATGGTTTCACTAATTTTACCATTTTTATTATACATCACAACTACAAACTTTGAAATATTACAAGATGAGACATTATTATCAATAATGAAAACAGGCATTCAATCAGCGATATTTGTCTCAAAACTTATGAAACTTTCTGTGATTAGGCATTTTAACTATGGTGCATTATCAACCGATTGTACATATGGGTATTCTTCCACTTTGGTGTTGTCATTGTTCTTTATCTATTTATCGAACAATTCCAATGATATGCAAGAATTAGAGATAGAATTTGAAGGACAATTAGAAAAAGTTGATAAGAAATTAACATTAGAATATATTTCAGACATCATTGAATTTATGCATAGCTCTCAGCTGGATGCAACAACAAAAAGGATTTGTGAAGTTATTGAAGGCATCAAAAACGATTTGAAGCTGGTTGAGATTCAAGATGATTTGAGATTTGATACTTTGAATTTTGAAGGGTCCGATCAGATGGTTTATGATAGCTTATTCATGAGTAATGAGATTTATCTTGATGGGAATTTGATCTGATTTGTTGAGCGATTGTGATTGTTATTTAATAGAGCTGCATAATATACGAAGAGTAAATCCCTTTGATATTTATATGATGTGATGTACTTTATACTTATCTAAGCTTTCCGCGAACTCGTTTGGTGGTTTTTGCTTTTCTGTGTCGGTAAAAAAAAACAACATGAACGAAAATTCATGTTGTGCTTTAAGAGCTTTTGACGGTGTGGATAAGTTGGTTAATCTCATAGTTCTTGGTGATTTTTGTAACTCTGGTCAATTAATTCATCATTGCTCTCATATTTGTTCGAAAAATACTTGCTATTTTGCACAGATAATTTCCATTTTTTTTCATTATTACTCAGGTCTAATTTCATCACACGGGTCTTCAATTTAAATTAAAAAAACATCAAAAGAATCATTAAAGAAGAAACAATTCCAATTATGTTTTAGTTCTTAACTTTTTATTTAATTTGACTTTCACAGAGATTATTTCAACCCCACACAGACCGATCTATAAAACTATTTTATATATCGCAAAGAGAAAGATATAAGTAAAGAAGGTCACAGATTTTCTCCTTTTATTCGATACGTTCTTTTAAAATAACATTACTAAAATCTTCAATAATGGCAGAACAAGAGTTTCAAATGGATCTTGAGGATGCGACTCCTATTTTAACGGCGTCATCAAAATCTGATAATGTCACGTCATATGATTTTAGTGATGATGAAAGATTAGGTTCAAAAACTGATTCAGAGTTCTATAAAGGTGCTAAAAACGGTGAGTACATAAGTGATAATAATGAATTCATTGAAAGCTATGTGATAAATTTGAATGACAATTCATATATTTCTAGTCAAGATGTTGAAAATTTCCAAAGAAAAGAGGGTATATTGATAGATAATGAGATGAATGGAATTAACGTCAAGATAAGGAAAGATTTGGAGATTGAACCACTGCTAGATACAAACTTTGAAGAAGAAGAGTTGATTCCACCAGAAAATTTCTCACCGGTTATTGGGACAATTTATAGATCCTCTTTCCCAAGATTTGAGAATTTCAAATTTTTATCAACATTAAAATTAAAATCAATATTGATATTAATTCCTGAAGAATATCCACAAGAAAATCTTAAATTTGTTGAGGATGAAAACATCCAGGTATTCCAAGTTGGAATGTCAGGAAATAAAGAACCATTTGTGAAAATTTCCCACGATCTTTTGACGAAAGCATTAGAAATTGCACTTAACCCTGCGAATCATCCATTGTTGATCCATTGTAATAGAGGAAAACATAGAACAGGATGTTTGGTCGGATGTATTAGGAGATTACAAAATTGGAGTTTGACTATGATATTGGATGAATATAGAAGATTTGCAGCCCCAAAAATTAGACCTTTGGACCAGCAGTTTATTGAAATGTATAACGAAGATGAAATCATTGAGACAGCTACAAATAACGGATGGTTGCCATTGAAATGGTGAGATCTTAAGAAAAAAAAATATTAATAATAACAGTACATTATGTTTCACAAGATATAGAAAGGATTAGCCCATTGTAGTTTAACAGAAGATCTTATTGAAAACTTGACTCGTTGGTGAAAAAGAATCTTTTACCATAAATGTAGGCATTAGTACCACTAACCCCAGTTAATAATAAAGGCCACACTTTCCCATATTTCAACCCATTGAAAGCTCCCCTTCCATTAACAACCAAATATAAAGCAGACCAAGCAGTGATGAAACCTGACCCACTTTCGATATCACCATCATAGATAATAAAGCTTCCTAACCCCAATGCACCACCAAACAATAACGAGCTTAAAGGAGAAGGACCAATCTTAGTTTTTGTAGCATTTTTGAAAAGAAATGAACCCGAAGAAGAGCCAGAAGCTGTTGTTGAAACTGGTTGTTTTGTCAAAAGTGGTGTTGACAATAGAAGAGAGGATTGTAATAATGCAGGATATGGAGTGAGTGAATACGTGTAGACCTGTTGGGCTAACGAAGGGGTTGCTTGTTGCTGGACTTGCTCTTTAATTTCAGTGATTTCAACCATCGTTACAAGGTGAGTCGTGGTAGTTTCTTGAAATTGGATGAGTTCAAAGTGAAATTTCATGTTTGCTTTCAGTATGGAGATTGTAGGCAATCGGTATTTAGATCGGAGATAGGTAATAACGAAATATCTACAATTGAAGTTTTAAAACTAATAAACTCTTTCCATTCATAAAATTAATAGACCCATCTAATATACAACCCAGGAAGTCATCAATAATAACACAATATATCTAAAGATAGAAACAACCAATAATTTCAGATCTATGATCTTTCACCTCTTAATCTTCTAGCTAATTGAATATCTTTCTTTTGGATGGTGACACGTTTGGCGTGGATAGCAGCCAAGTTAGTGTCTTCAAATAAGGAGACTAAGTAAGCTTCAACAGATTCTTGTAAAGCACCGATAGCAGAAGATTGGAATCTTAAATCAGTTTTGAAATCTTGAGCAATTTCACGGACTAATCTTTGGAAAGGTAATTTTCTGATTAACAATTCAGTAGATTTTTGGAATCTTCTAATTTCTCTTAAAGCAACAGTACCTGGTTTATATCTGTGTGGTTTTTTAACACCACCGGTTGATGGAGCAGATTTTCTAGCAGCTTTAGAAGCTAGTTGTTTTCTTGGAGCTTTACCACCAGTGGATTTTCTTGCTGTTTGTTTAGTTCTAGCCATTGTTGGTTAATGATAATAAGAAAAAAAAGTTTATTATGCTGTCCTGAAGAGTGGGAAAAGCGGTGTTTATATACAAGAAGCCCACTAAATCCAGCCCGGAGCTTTGTTTACATTTTGGTTACTTCTTTGTTTTCATTTGGAGATGAATTTGGCAGAGCGCGTTTCTCCAATGTACTAACTTAGTGCTGTAAATTACCTAGTTCTAGTGTGTAAAAAACAGCACCGTACTGAAAATTACACAGTATACTATGTAACTAACAGCACTAAGTTAACCACGATCAGCAATGTATGGGTATTTTTGGGACTGGTAGGGTAAAAAAAGGACCTATACAACACGCCCATATGTTGTTGGTGCCTAGATATACGCGTGTCTACTTATCACTAATGGTAAAACACGGCACTAACACAATTTGATTACGCGTAAATTTGGAAATGTAAACAAACAAGAATTCCACAACAAAGCAAAACACGGATTGGAATTGAAGGGCGGCTGATGGCAAGTTGATATAAATACGGAGGGTTTTCCACTTGTTCTAACCCTGCTTATATTTTTGTAAATTATCAATAACAAATAATATCAATACAAAATGTCCGGTAGAGGTAAAGGAGGAAAAGGTTTAGGTAAAGGTGGTGCTAAGCGTCACAGAAAAATCTTGAGAGATAACATCCAAGGTATCACAAAACCAGCTATTCGTCGTCTTGCTAGAAGAGGTGGTGTCAAACGTATCTCAGCTTTAATTTACGAAGAAGTTAGAGGTGTCTTGAAATCATTCTTAGAAAATGTCATCAGAGATGCTGTCACTTATACTGAACACGCTAAACGTAAAACTGTTACTTCATTAGATGTTGTTTACGCTTTGAAAAGACAAGGTCGTACTTTGTATGGTTTCGGTAACTAATTGGTGGTTTTAATGGTTTTTATGGAAATGGTTTATTGTATATTAGAATCAAATCTTATGTTTTATTAGGTGAATTGTTCTTGTAGTTTAATTAAACACTAACTAAATTCAGTCAACTACAGCATAAGAATAAAGTACAGGTTTTAACTCTAAATTTCCCCTTTCTTGCTCATCTCAGCCTTTATCGCCCTCTCCTTTCTATTAATGTTGATCACCTTAGGCTCTTCGTAATCATCAGCAGTCATCTCAAACCATTCTGAGAGAAAATCGCTCTTGGAGTCTTCAATATCCTCACCTTTGGGACATCTACATCTACATCCAACACCGTAATCTTTCACGCCATCAACTTTTGACCAATATTTATCAAATTTTTCATCCTGGACAAGGTAGTTTTTAGCATCTTGTTCATATGGCAACGAGTGCGATGATATATGGTTAGCTGGACAATGATGGATTGTGGTATGCTTGTATCCAATATCTCTAAAATAGTGGATTTCGTCAAGGTTTAACATGAATGCTACTGCAATGGTGTGAACGGGAGCATCTCCCCATCTTTCTTTATAAAACCCTTGTTTCTCTTCAAGATATTGGAAATAACTTTCATACAATGGATTATTCCAAAGATCAACTCTGGCTATTTCGAAGTTTGACCAGAAATGGTACAAATTATATTCTTCATCGTCGATTTGTTCACCTTGTAATTGTGGTAATCTTGACCTATCCATAGCTCTTGCTACTGTCTCTCGGATCAGATCTTCATCTAATTCTGCGTCAGTTAATAATGCACCGTCTCCTTTGGCTTCTGCTTTTTCCAATAAAGCTTCTGCACTTAGAACTTCTTTGATTCTGTCTGTTAAACTCCATATATCTTTTATATTTTTGTAGTTGTTCTCAAATCTATCCTTTTTGGAATAGCTCAGTTGATCCTTGTATCTATAAACAAACAGTTTCCAAGCACTTTTGGGCACCAACTCATTTTTTTTCAAAAAGCTTTTAGTGATTCTGAATAAATTAGGTATAGTTTCCACAATCTCTTTAATCATTATTGTAAATCCATATTTCTTGCCACTTTTCTCCATCTCAATAAACGGGTCATAAGTCAAATCACAGAAAAACTCAACGTCTGGTTCAACTCTCCAATACCATTCGTATTGTTGAATTAATGGATGTTTATAAAACCCACCAGTGAAAAATCGACACATTTTATGATAGGACTCCATTGACCCATACATAATCCCACGATCACCTTGTGTCTCAATACCTTCCTTGAAATCCCAACTCTCTTTCAACTCCTGAGGAAAATCCCATAGCTCTTTAGGTATTTTCCCAAAGTCAACTTTTGCATTAGTCAATCCTTTCACTGTTGATTTGAATTCCTCATTGAAATCTTCATCGTTCAAAAACGTCCATGGGTATTGAAACCATTGATTGAAATGTCTTTCCAAAGACTTCATTGATTTCACAACGTCCTTCAGTTCAGAGTTACGCGTTAACATCACTAATGTTGCATTTGATCTTGGAGCTGAAACCGCAGGTTTGACACAACCTTCCACAAATGGAGAATCAATCTTGGAGCTATATGAGTAGAGAGTTCTATGGGGAGATTCAGCATTAGATTTAATTGAGTTGACGAGAAGGATTATCGAGATTATAATGATTGATAAAAGGATGGACAAGGCAATGAGTAGTGACCATATTGGGATAAAATATTTTGATATCTTGAACTTTTTGAACAGATTCGATTGGATAATTTGCTTTGTAGTAGTTATTCGAAGCAACATTGGTACTTATGCGTATTGACGATGTCAAAGGGAGCGGGGCTTTTTGCTGATGATTCTGTTGCTCAACAAGGCTGGCAGACGGTTGAATTGAAAAAAAAATTCGCTATTTTTCCTTTTATAGGACCTAAAATTAAACCATCAAGAAAGATGTTTATCAGTATATTGATTTAATGCGTATATCCATGAGAAATGGACAGGACAAATGAGATTTTGACTATACATCTGAATTCTACATATTTGAATTACAATATCGCATTCATTAGTATTATCAGTTACGTGTTTTTTTTTTTATCTCTTCACCTTCAAAAGTACCAAATCTTCGTTTACCTCTTCATTCTTCAAACCAGCTGGTGAAATATAACTTTTTGACGAATGTCTCGTGGAAACCTTCTGATTTGTCTCTCTTCCGAATAGTATTGAACTCAAATCACCGGCATCACTAAAAAGTGTATCCTCATTCGAACTATGTGTACTGTTATGATTGTTAGCGGTCTTTCTCTTTTTGGTGCTCGAGTTGTTTCCTGAGTCATTGGCACTTTGAACACTGTCCTCTGCATTTACACTATTGTAATCCAGTCTTCCTCTCCGTAATCCTCTTCTGATATCACTAAGGTATCCCATGGTCGAAGATAATGATCCAGCCTCTTTATGTGATGAAGACCTGGTGTTTTTATGAAAGTCTGAAACATGTGTTAAGGAAGCATCCATGTTGTATGAGTGAGAGTTAGCCATATCTAATAGAACTTTATCCTCTTTTAGTTGTTTGATCTGTTTTTCAAGGTTTGCATATAATTTCTCTTTAACCAGTTTGACCATTTCGTCATGATCTTTATTTGCCTTTTCAATATCCTCATAAAACTCCTTTTCAGCTCTGGATACCTGAAATTGTTCCCATAATCTTAATTCAACCAATTCATAGTCTCTTGCTTCTTCGATGTCTTTTGTTTTTGATAGGAGGGTTTCGTTTGTTCCATTATGAACTGTCGATAAATTTATTTGTAAATTTTGCAGTAAGTTTCTATAATGGTAATCTTTTTCGATTATAAATGATTCTGATAATTTGTTAAGCTTTGACTGTATCGTGGCTTTTTTCTTGTCCTTTTTATTTATGATTTCGCCTAAAATTGTGATTGATGTTAGCGGTTTAAAACTCCCTTACGAAGACAGAGTGATAAAAATACGTACTTTCATGGTTCAAGCTCGAGCCATTTCCATTGTAGTATTGCGAGTCCATTATAGATATGTCTGTAACTTTCTTCAATCCCAGTGTAAAACAATAGTCGTCACAAGAAAAATATAAATTTCTTCACTTAGAAAAGCTTTCATGTCAAAACAAAAACAGAAATTAAGCCAAAAAAAATAGAAAATTCAGCCATTTCAAAAAGTGTCAGTAATTTGATTATATAATACTGAATTATATAATCAAATTCCTCAAGTTCGATTCTTCAAAGGAGAAAATATTGTTTTTTTTGTTTAGTTTAGTTTTTTTTGCTTCAGCTCGCTTTTCTCATACTAAAATTTTTTAAGTGTTAAGGCACTAATTGTTTATTTTTGTTTCGAGCAGGAATTTCGTTTATTTATTTCTCTACTGAGTTGGAATGTCATTGGAAATACATATAAAGGATCCTAAATCAGTTAAACCTATCAAATCTTTATTGGAAAGCTCAAATTTGCTAAACAAGTCCAAAAAGATTAGAAAAAATGACAATGCTTTCATAATACCAACAGTTAGTTCAAATAGCGATGAGATAAATCAATTGTTACAAACTCAAAATGGAGGAGTATTTGAAATAGTCTTGGGTGAACCGGTTGATGATATATATCATTCTAATGATATTAAAGCTTTTTTAGTCTCAAATCTTTCAGAATCGAAATTACCAGAAGATACATTATCGCTACTATTATCGAAGATACCCAAGAAATATACTCTATATCCACCATTGCTGCTCATAAACAACCAGGAAACATTTGAGTCAATAGAGTGGACCTCGTATCTGAAAACAATAGATTCCACACAGTTCTTCACATCATTACTACAAACATGTTTTAATAGCTCAGTCACTCATATTGCAATCAATAAGCCAATTATTGAAAAAGACATAATGAGAAGACCGTTCAATCTAATACCGGTACATGGAGATTTTGGTCCCAAAGTTACACCACAAACATTGGATCATCCATCATCCCAAGATTTCAGTGATGCGTTTTGGTGTACTGTTGTACAGAACGGGATTTATCAGACTTGGGCTCCAAGGTATACTATGTTTAGTAGAGGAAACATCAAAGAAAAAACAAGAATATTAAATGATTTTAAAGATGTCAAAGGCAAAAGCATTGTTGACCTATACAGTGGGATTGGATACTTCAGTTTAAGTTACCTAAAGCTAGGTGCTAAACATTTATTTTGTTTTGAAATTAATCCATGGAGCATCGAAGGGTTGATTAGAGGGGTGAAAAGAAATGGACATAATTATAAAGTGGTACGAAGGGGTGAAGAATTCAATTATGATCCAAATGTCCAAGTGTTCATTTTTCATGAGAGCAATGAGCACGCAATTGAGAGACTGAAAACAATTGAAAGCTTAAACATTTCGCATATCAATTTGGGACTATTACCGTCATCTAAACCATCATGGCCAATCACCATAGAACTATTTAAGCTGTCCAAATTAAAGAGTTTAACCATGCATATTCATGAAAATGTTGCTTCTGATGATTTGGAACAATTTCTAGACACAACTTGTTCAGATTTACTCCAAATTTCATCAGAATTTGACTCACTAATGATAGAACCCCTGAAGTTGAACAAAGTTAAAACTTTTGCACCAGATGTTTGGCACATAGTTGGTGATTTCAAGCTTATTAAATAGGAAACAAATTTAATAAGTGATTATTTTTGCTTATGTAATTTATAATTATGGTTTTTTTCCATCGATAAAAAAACAAAAAAGAAAAGAAAACTTATCAAATTATTTTAATTAAAAAGGCATTGATAAAAACTAGCGCTTAAGCAATTGTTTTTCGTGAAATTTTCAATTAAATTCAGTTCTATTTCATAAAGTTTGACATTCCCTCTCATTTTCTGCTAGCGGTCCTCTGTCCATTATTCAGAAAACTGCCATTTTATTTTTAGTACTGTCAGTGCCTCCATTCCCAATCTCACAACGGATCGTATCAGACAAAATTTCATAAGCACCATATATTGATTATTTATAATATTCAGCTCATCATTGTCTTAACAGGACTTCCAAATATTGAGTTTTATCAGCACTTTTGACTCCGTTCGATTTTTCAAGATGTCAAGTCATAATCAAAACAGCCATCCTATACTAGATGACTTCCAGTTTGAATCCCTTTCTAATATCAAAAAAGAAGACGACTTTAATCAGTATGTCAATCTATCCCCTGCACTAAATTCTCCAGTTGGTGCCTCAGATGGGCAGTATTTTAATCAAACCACAACTAAACAATCTAGTAATTTGAACTCTTCATACACCTCTCAACCTCAACAACCTCAACCTCAATCTCAACCTCAACCTCAACCTCAACCTCAACAACAACAACCATCTGCTGGTATTCATAGCACTTTACACGTCAATGATGCTGGCACAAGACCTGTTCCTGGCTTCAAAGCTAATTATGATTTACAAAAAGCCAGTTCTCAAACTGATTTATCAATCAAGGAAAATGAAACCTCATCTCAAATATCAGATAAGCGTCGTGACGTCTCAATATTCTTAGATGAATTCACTTCTTTGAGCTCACCAACTGAACAATTTACTCGTCAATTACAGTTCAATGGATTTTCGCTTGATCAACAAGCTACGAACAGCCAAAACAGTCCGATAAATTTTGATACTCCCCCTTTTGGAAGTAATATAGTTACTCCCCCAACTAGTCATACCCCACCTCCTGTTATAATAGCGACACCGCCCTATGGAGAACAGAATACAACAGATATAGCACATTCTCAACCACAAATACCTCAACAATCTCAAGATTTTAATGATCATTTCCAGTTTACTTCAAGTGATTTCAATCAAACCCAACATCAAACAAGTACCGATTTTCTGAATACTGACTTCAATTCGAGTTCATTTCAACAATTACGTCCAAACACAGGGGCTTTAAGTGAGCTGTCATCAGCAGAAAACTCTCCTTATCTTTCAGCATACTCTCCGTCGCACTTTGGTGATGACTTGTTGTCATCAGATGCAAATTTCTTAGAATTTGAATCGATTGGCCAGAATCTAAATGACGTCGATTTGAACGATAGTGAATTAAGTTTTCAAAATCAAGTCCATCTTCCGAATAGACCTGAGACTTTTACAAGGTTGACTCAAGAGAACCTACACGCTATTTCAAATAATTTAAATACTAGTGTCCCGTCCCCAGTCACTATAAATATTGAACTAACACCTGACGAGATTGAAAAGACTCCATCTTTATTTAGTTCAAACAAATCATCTCGAAACAACTCTCCAGTACATTCAAGAGCAGGATCAAATAGCTCTGATAGAGTTAAAGCTGGTCACTATTCAAACCTACTATCACCAAATGATCATAGTAATAACTCCGCAGTATTGGATGATGATCTATTGAAACCTGAAGATCAACAACATCAAAATATGAGACTAGGAAGACAAAGAAGACAGAGCAGATCCCGTTCAAACTCACAAAACAGGTCGACAGAAAGAGATCGTTCACTTTCAGCAAATCGTGAAAAAATGTTAGAACTAGCATCACCGAATCAGTCCAACAAAAGAGTTCAAAAACATCCTTCAATATATGCATGTAATCTTTGTGAGAAAAGATTTACTAGACCATATAATTTAAAATCACATTTAAGGACACATACGGATGAAAGACCATTTGTCTGTACGGTTTGTGGGAAAGCATTCGCTAGACAACATGACAGGAAACGTCATGAAGATCTACATACTGGTAAGAAACGTTATGAGTGTCGTGGTTTCTTAAGAAATGGCGCTACACAATGGGGATGTGGGAAGAAATTTGCTAGAACAGATGCGTTAGGGAGACATTTCAAGACTGAAGCTGGTAAAGAGTGTATCAGGCCGTTATTGGAAGAACACGAAAAGGAATTGAATAACAATGGAAATGACAGAAGTGAATCGTTAGGTGTTCCAAAAATCGAAACTGGAGATAGACAGTTCCCTGATGAGCTATATGTCCAATTTCCTTCGTTGCTGTATGGTTCTCAGAATAACAGTGGTGTGAGTGATAATGGTAGTGATGTTGAGTAGCGAGATATTGTATTTATGATTGGTGTTTAGTGTGTTATATTCATATTGTTAAATAAAAACTCAATGTAAGAAATTTGCGAGTACTGATCATATGATTATGGGCTAATAGATGGGATTATATTATTGTGGAAATGACTTTTTTGACCCTTCCAAAGAGATCTGTGATTTTTTCATTTTAATAATTCTGAAGGCATTTTAAGCTGGATTGGGTTTCCATATTTTTATCAGACTTAGTTAAGCTACTGGATCCACTATCTTGAACCTTAAAGCATTACCGTATGCTTCTTGCTGTTTATTGAAATAGTTGAACACGCATACTATTGGCCTCCACTTACCGCATAATATCATTTTAAATGATATTATGCAGATAAATTGGTTAGTCGAATAAATAAGTTGCACTGATGTCAAACGCTGCTTAAAACATAGTGTTTCTGGATTCTGATATATCACATAGTACTAGGAATGACATAATATACACTCAAGATTTAGAAAGAAGCATTTATCAAGAGGTTTAATCAAAAGATATGTATGCAATGAATTCTTACATAAGCATTAACAAATATCTCTTTTCAGCGAACTTGGTAGAAAACTCACTAATACTTGAATGTCTGTGAATGTCCTATTAAAAAATGGATTTAAAAGATGAGGATAGCGTGAGTAGACTTTATCGACACGCTTTTTTGAGCAGAACTAACTTTTTTTAAGGTTATTGAAAGGATTTCTCACGATTTCAAGCCACAAAAGGATGACGAGCTGGTCAAATTGGACCAACAACAACAACTTCTATTACAATCGCAGAATTCCAAGATGATGGAGAAGCTGTTCTTTGAGAACTCAACCAAGTCAACATATGTGTCAAATGTTAAGATAGAGGGAACAGAGTCGTTTAGAGAATCTTTTTTGGTGAACCTAATTCAACCGCTAATATCGAACTCAACCAATGTCTCATCTTTATTATCAAACGTCAATCAAATCTCTTCAAACTTCCAAAAGACAAATTCTATCAAAGATCTATATATACAGCTAGACACACCTTCACATAATCTTCACAATATGTACAGTTCCAATTCATCCTCAATTGAAGTCATACCAAAAATAAAATTAATTCCTATCAATAAATTTGTGGCTAAAACAGGAACAAACATAGGAAATGGTGAAGGTGATGGGTACATGAATTTCCAGTGGCGTAATATTTTTGGAGGAGGTGAGAGTTTAATGCTGGATGCTACAACTGGTACCAGAACTAGATCGTCATATTTGTTGAACTATTCAATGCCTTTCGTTTATAACACTAGACATAGTCAAAATATTTGGAGGTTTGATAATAGTGCTTTCATCACCAGCAGAAAAATAGATTGGTCATCCCATGAACAATTGATCAAGGGGATAAATAACAAGCTTATTAGCCTGAGTGATGATGGTTGGAATCATGAGTTCGGTATTGAAACGATTTTCAGAACAATTACTAATGTTTCTGAGAAAAAAGCCTCTAATAATGTTATGTTTCAAGCAGGTGACGATTTCAAAAACAGCTTGACTTACAAGTTAGTCTATGATTCAAGAGATGATAAAATTTTGCCTTCAGCAGGAGGTTTATTCCAACTGAATAATGAAGTAAGCGGGTTATTGTTCCCTAAAAACTCATCTAAATTCGTCAAAAGCTCATTAGAGACATCGATTGCTACAAGTTCACAAAATAAAAGATTCATCTTGAATGCGAGTTTCAAAACAGGGTTACTATATACTTTAGACGGAACAACAAGTAACTTGATGGACAGATATTATATCGGAGGACCAAATGACGTTAGGAGCTTTTTTTTCAATGGACTAGGTCCTAGAAACTTTAACGATACTCTTGGTGGTGACTTGTTTTTGAATGGTGGTCTAAGTTTATTCACAAAAGTTGGAAGTTTTGATGCTTTGAAATTCCATAATTTTATAAACTTTGGGAGATTGATACCATGGGATCATTCAAATGAGAAAATAGACACTACTTTACAGAAACTACTCACTGAACCCTCAATTGGAATTGGTATCGGTCTAGTTTTCAAACATCCTGTTGCTAGATTTGAATTGAATTTTGTTTTACCCGTTACTGCTCATGAGAATGATTCAATTAGAAAAGGATTGCAATATGGTATTGGGTTGAGTTTCTTGTAAATAATAGATATAACGCAGTTTAAATATATACAACTGATAACTGAGATAACCTCACTTTCTATGATTTTATCTTTTTTTCATTAGATTTAATCCATTCTTCGTGATATTTAATAACTGCTGGAACAATCAAACTCTCAATATCGACTCCATTCTCAATATCTTCATCACTTAATCTAAACCAACTAGGCTCAACATTATCATCTTTAACAACAAAAACTATCTCTTTCTTTCTAGTCTGTAGTAAATTTCCAATGACTAATTGATGATTATATCTATCCAGAGCCTGTTTCGATTTTTTAATCAATATGTTGGAATCGGTCTCCAATTTAAAACTGGTGATCATCGCACCTGGTGCCCAAGAGTCAACCAATCTTCTCAAAAACTTGGGAACAGGATCCAAATTAACAACCAACTTCCCACCATTATGATCTTGAGCTTGGATTTTATGTTCTGGCATCTTGGAAATAGGCAAAAAGAAATCACTGACAGCAGCGGCCAAATAAAATAATGCATTGGTTCCAACAAGATCCAATTTTTGACTGATTGCTCTTAATGAAAACAAGTATTGATTAACAGTTGTAAAAGGCAACAATAACAATGAATTAGAATCCTTAGCTTTATTATACTTTAACCACAATTCATGCATTTTATCTGAGTATTTAGGATTGATTTCCAGTTTCCCATTAATCTCAGTCATATAATCCAAAAAGCAATTGGTGGTGTGACTGTAATGCCTTGAATAAGGCAACAATGAGAACTCTCTGTGAAGAAATATAACAGCATAACCTTGTTCAAGGAAGTACTCAGCAGAGGTAGCACCTCTTGTTCCGGCACTGAAATTGTCAATGAATCGCACCGTATTGTTCTCTAGAGGCACTGTTGTTCCTCCTGAGGTCACTAGAACTACTCTTGTGTTGTTCTTGTGGTGGAACCTGATGAATGTCTCAGAATTAGCGGTCAACTCATTGATATATGAAGGTGCACTATTTGCGTTGAAATAAGAGTCCTCGTCGAGCAGTTGAGCAACGGGAAACTCAGGAACGGTCCTATCAATGGCAGTCTCTGTCTTAGGCGTGGATGTGTGAATCTGGGGCATTTTCCAGGATGTGTTTATTTTGGCTTTCTTTGTTTTGGCTTTGACTTTAATTGGTCGAGGATTTTGATATTGGTTGAGAGTTGAAAGTTCGGGCATTTCCCATATGAAGATATTCACATTTTTATTTCCTTATTAGGAAGTCTAACTTAAAATTCTCGACAACTTTCCAATTGAAAATGTAAACAAAAAACCGCTTTAAATACTTAGTCATTTTCCCTCTTTTTACACTTCCTATTGATCAATTCCTTTTGTCACTCATTTCTGAATTGTGGTTTTTTTTAACTCGTTGCAGAATTTTCATCTCACTGCCCTTTTTTTTGGTTTAATTTCTAGGACTGACTGTTTTTTGAGCTGTTTATCAATTTATATCAACCTGTTGTATATTTAAAAGACAGTTTTTATATCTATTTTCGTTACTTTGGGGGGACTTCAATCGGTTTTTATTCATCTTACTCTGGTTTACAAGGTTAATTATTCTGTGTTTTCTTTTTTCTATTATCAAAAATCTGTTGCTTTGTTTTGCTGGTCAACAAATCATCTCATACTTTTTTAATATAATATCCAATCCAATTTTATGATGAGCTCTCCAGAAGAAGTCAAGAATGACGAGCCAGTCATCAACAATTCAACTGAAAAGTTTGAACAAGGAACTCAAGAAGAGCCAACTACTGCTGTTACTGATGCTTCCGTTGAGTCATCAACCGCTGAAGAACAAGATAAAGAGCAGACTTCCAACGATGATGATGAACAACAACCACAACAAACTAATAATGACAACGATACTCCAGAACAAGAAATCACCCCTGCTTTAGCTACTGAAGGTGGTCGTGAAGTTTCTCATAAGATTTTATATGTTGGTGATTTGGATAATTCCATCAGTGAAGAGCAACTAAGTGATATCTTTTCTGTTGATGGCCCTGTTCAATCTGTTAAAATATTAGCTGACAAAAACCATCCTGGCTTCAACTATGCATTTGTTGAATATGAAGACGAAAAGGCAAGTGAGGCCGCCTTTTCCAAATTGAATGGTTCAGTCTTGAACGGTTCAGAAGTTAAAATCAACTGGGCTTATCAATCCCAACAAGCTAAAAATGACCCAAATAGTTTTAACATCTTCGTTGGTGATTTATCAACTGAAGTAGATGATGAGACCCTGAAAAAAACTTTCAAAAAATTCGAAAGTTTATTACAAGCTCATGTTATGTGGGATATGCAAAGTGGTAGATCAAGAGGTTACGGGTTTGTTTCCTTTGCTGATCAAAAAGATGCTGAAAATGCTTTGAATTCAATGAATGGTGTTGTTATTGCCAATAGACCAATCAGATTGAACTGGGCTTCTCACAAACAACAACAAAATAACTTGAATGGCGGAGGTTACAGAAACTATCATAACAACAACCATCATCATCATAATAACCATCATCACAACAATCACCACCTCCACTATCAAAATAACCATCACCACCACCGTAATCAATATGCTCAGTATGGCCCTCCAAATGGTTCCAACCCAAACTTGGTTAACTCCAATGGTTCTATCCCAAATAACGGGTCCCATCAAATTTCACCAAATGGAGGATTTTCACCTTCTGGTTTATTATCCACTAACGGAAACGCATCATTAGCAGGCCCACCACCGGGATCTAACATACAATCAACCAATGGATCAATTCCATCAGCTGGGCCTAATACCAATGGAGTATCTGTAGGTCCACAACAACAAGCTCCAATTCTATCCCCACAATCATATGATCTAGTTTTGAGAAAGGCTCCATCTTGGCAAACAACTGTCTATCTTGGAAATCTTGCACGTTTCACTACCCAAAACGATTTGATTCCATTATTACAAAATTTTGGATTTATTGTTGATTTGAGATTCTTGCCTGAAAAAAACTGTGCTTTTATCAAATACGATTCCCATGAGAGAGCTGCATTGGCTATTGTTCAATTGAGCGGCTTTATCATTCATGGTCGTCCGTTGAAATCAGGCTGGGGAAAAGATCGTTCTAATAATGGATTACAATATCAAAATTATGGTCCTATTGTTTACGGACAAAGTCGTTAGGTTTTGACACTCTTTATGCTTACTCTTTTACTTTTAAATCTCATTTTTTTCTTTTATCAATTTTCATTCTCCTTTTTTTACCAACACTTATTTGACTCATTTAGTCTTTTGGACTCAAATGATTCCTTTTTTAAATTATTTTATCTTTATCCCTTTTCACTTTTGGCTTTTACATTCTCCTTTTTACAATCTTTATTTTGAATATCATTTTATCGCAATATAGACCTTACTTTTTCTTTTTTTTTTGTTCTAATCAATCTTCCAATATGTTCATCAAATATGAAGATGATAAGGTTCTTTACTCACCATAAGTTAGATCATACCTCACAAAAAATAAAATGATGATGGTTATTACATTGTGTACAATAAAATTAAAACCTAATCTTTAGAAATTCTTTTAATTATTACAATAACAATTAAGGAAACACTCTTAAAGGAACTGTAGTATGAAAATATTTTCATTTCCTAATTCGGAAGTCAACAACTACATCTGACAGGAAAAAAAAAACTTAAGATGAAAAACAGAAAAAAAGTACTTGAAAATCACATTAAATTTGCATAGGAAAAGGTAATTAACTTTTTGTCCCCTGTCAGTACAAATAGTGATTCAAACTCTGGATTTGGCAAGAATTTATTTTGTTGGTTTTCTTTTAGCTGTTTCAAATAGCTTTGAGATACTAAACGTACCAAATCAAAAAAAGAATCAAAAACTACACTCTACTGGGTTGCAAAAATCTTTATGACTCGTTTTGCACAGTACATATTATTTCTATCATTCACTCTTGCTATCATTCAGTTTTTTTTCTCTGCTAATTCATTGGACAGTTGCTCCCAGATTTTACACTCAATTGCTACATTCAGATTTACCACCGAATTGTTTTCAATAAAAGATCTGGTTTGGAAGAAAGTTTTTATCAGTTGTTTGCTTGTTTTAATTCCTAGTTATTTGCTAATCAATCCGCTTTTTATTACCAAGCTAAAGAGTATTATGAGTTATTTGCGGGGAGGACCTGGTTCTAAAAGTTATGATGGTCAGTTCTCCGGTTTTGGGAGAGGATTTTTGAATAGAAGAAAGTATAGATCAAATGCTGATTTGTCCGAAGAAGAATTACAAAATGTTTTGAAAAAAGGAGGGAATATTGGAGGGTTGGTTAATGATGGAAATACTTGTTTCATGAACAGTGTTCTACAAAGTTTATCATCTTCAAATACCTTAACTGAGTTCTTGAACAATGTTCAGATTGATGGGGATGGGACTTCCAAAGAGTTGGTTTTCACTAAAAAATTAAAAGACTTGATTGATAGTTTGAATGGGAAGCATTTTACCAAGAATCATGATTATAAGACAGATCCATTGTTAAAAACAATGACCAAAACTCCAAATAAAAATTTTCTTATGGGTTACAATCAAGAAGACGCACAAGAATTTTTCCAATCTATCCTTAGTGAACTAGAATTAGATTTGAAGAAGTTGCATTCATTACCAAAATCATCAAAACTTGAATCTTTTTATAACAAAAATTTGCCAGCAGATTCAATTTTTGGATCAGAAAAGCTTGGTGAATTAGGGAATGTTTATATTCCAGCTCAACAAATTGATCCAAATCTAGAGGATTCTTCCGAGAAATCTTTTAAATTCAATTTATTGACCCCATTGGATGGACTTTCAGCCGAAAGAATCGGTTGTTTACACTGTGGTGAAATGGGTGGAATTAGGTATAGTGTCATTAGTGGATTAAGTTTGAATTTACCTACCAATAACTATAATGCATTAAGGTTAACCGATTTATTGAGAGATTGGATTAAGCCTGAAATAATCGAAGGTGTTGATTGTAATAGATGTGCATTGAAGTACGTTTTGGAATACCAAAAAAATCAGCTTGATAAACTGGTTCAACAGCAGCATTTGGTTGAGGAAAAACAGGCATCAAGTTCAACAAAATTGATTGAACTACTACGATTGAGAATTAATGAAATCTCAATAGAGTTAGAGAAGCCAATAATTGATGATGAAATTTTTAAAAAACTGCATACCAAAAACATGATTCAGAAATCTTCAAAGTCAAAACAAATCCTCATCAGTCGTCCGCCTCCTTTATTATCTATCCACATCAATAGATCTGTATTTGATCCTACCACTTACAGGGTCAGAAAAAATAACGCAAGAGTTATTTTTCCACCAAAGTTGGATTTAGATCCATTCGTTGCTGAACCAGGTGATATCAATACAGATGCAAGATTACCATTGAGCAAAAAGGTTTTCCCTGATGATGAAGAAGATCAAGAATATCAAGAAGAAGAAGAAGAAGAAGAAGAAGAAGAAGAAGAAGAAGAAGAAGAAGAAGAGGAAGAAGATAACGATGTTGAGATAGATAACGACTCAAAAGAACATCTATCATCAGACGAAAACGAAGCTGTTACTCCAGACTCAAATAATTCTATAAAATCAGCAACTGAAACTCAACAAGATTCAGGTGATGATTTTTCATCTTCAGGTGATGATGAAGAATTACCTGGACCATCGTCTCGTCCACAAGTCCAACAACAACAAATTTCAACCACCATTGAAAAGGAAGATATCACTGGACCATTAGTATATCAATTACGCTCAGTTATTGTCCATTACGGTACCCATAACTATGGACATTATATTGCATTCAGAAAATACAGAGGTGTTTGGTGGAGAACAAGCGATGAAACCATCGATATTGTTGATGAAGATGAAGTTTTATCCACTCCTGGCGTCTTCATGCTATTCTATGAATTAGATACATTGAGCGAAAGTTTGAAAAAAGATGACCAGGAAGTTGAAATTGTCGGTGAAAGTGTCAATAAACAAAGAGGTTATGAAGAGAACGAGGATACAGGTGTTTCTCAAAATCAGAGAAGCCAAAATGAAGGTGAAGGCGAGCATGACACTACACTTGATGACCAAGCTATGGTCATTGCTAATCTCTAATTGCATCAATTATATGGACTGAGAAATACACAATGAAGAAGAGATTGTTTATTTAATTGCATTATCATTCAATAATCCTGTAAGAATTTTTTTCAGCAATGAACTAATTACAATAATGGCGTAGATTTCCAAAGATTTATGAGAAAAAACAGATTCACATATCATATTATATCAAAATTTTAATACGTTCTTCCTCTCCATAATTGTACAAAATCCTTTAATCTAAGTAAAGTTATATTAAAAATTATAACCACAGAATCCTATGACGTTTCATTGGTCCCTTCCATTGCACCACATTACACGCATATGAGGAAGTTACAACTTTTTACTTCTCTATCTTAAAGATTCGAATAACTAACGGTGAAGTTTCGTCATTGTAACTAATGGTTAGTGGTCTAGCAAAGATAATAGACATACTAAACTTTGATATAGGACTTTTTTTTGGAATTCGAAAAGGTTTGGATATATATATTTGTATAACACCAAGTTCTAGTTGGCCTGTTTGTGTCTCCTGGATATTACGTAGACTTGTAAATCAATTAGTCAACTAACTAAATAACAGAGGTTGCTGTCTAGCAGAAGTCTAACCCAGTTATATTCAATAATCTACTAGTCATATTCTTCTAGATGCAGTTTCAGGGGTTATCAGCATCATGAATATGTATCTGATTGGGTCTATAACAGAATTGCACACAGAGGAAACAAATCAATTCACCACCGTATCACAACTTACTGTAGTTAAGAATTCTTGAAAACCCTCCACAATGTATGGTAAAAAATATGTCTGATCACTTGAGCGGAGCTATACTCTAGTTATCTCTATCTTTTTAGAGTATAGCAGATGTGGTTCCAGAAAAAACGAATACGCTTCCTTGTTGTGCTCCAATTTCAGTTTTTATTATTAGGCGTTCAGTTAACTCAAATGCCTAACTTTACTAAACTCTGCGTGTACAGGATCTTCTTTTAACACATCAACCTTGAATAGATTCATAGGTGAATTTTATTGAATCAAAAAAAAAACGCAAATTTTATATAACCATAATCGATCTCAATATAGGTTTATTAATCGAAAAAGTACGTTTCAAAGAAATGAGTCTCACTTAAACAATCAGGTTTATATTTTCATTAGATTTATAGAACAAACAACACGATAGTTAATCAAACTTATAAAGCTTTTTTAGCAGCATCGGCTGGAGAAACTTTGTTACCGTTGTTGAATCTTTGTCTTGATGGTGGAGCTCTGATTCTTCTGTTTTCTCTTGATCTAACTCTAACAATTCTGGCGTGGATAGCACATGAGACACAGTAGTGTAATTTGTTGTATAATTTTGGTAAAGCGTATTCAGCGTAAACAGAAGCTTCACTTAAATCTCTAACAGCAGCAGCTTCAACAATGTTTCTGATGGTAACTCTTTTGATGGCTTTATCTTTTGGAACACATTTAGCACAGTTAACACATCTAACTGGTTTGACGTGACCTCTACCTTTTTTGTTTCTACCGTTGGAAGCTCTCTTTTTTGGCATCTATTGAATGTTTGTTAGTATAACGTGCTCCGCTTCAAACAAGTGTTAAAAGTGGACTGGAATTATAATTCGGTGTTCTGAAAATAAAGGGATGGATATTGAAATTTGGGTACTAATCTTCAGAGTCCTTGAGTATTAATTGATCTTGTAAGAATGACATTGCTTTCATTCATTTATGGTTTACTGTATCTTTCTTTAAATATACTAATAAATGAGCAAATCTCAAATAGAGGATTGGATTTTGAATCTAGATATAAAAGTCATTCGAGTGTAAAGGATAATCCAGTCTTTTTCTCAGTTAATGAATCACTCCACGACAATTCCAACCACTTTAACAATATAATGTCCACCTACTTTTGTAATTTGTGATGATTTAACTCGAAGTGAGTTTTGATTTGTATTGAAGAAAGTGAAAAAATGTTTTGTTATTGCTCAAGCGTCATTTCGCGGTAAGAGTGGGCAAACCGAACTTTTTTCTTAACTGCAACTAGAGGTGATTTCGTAAGCGGGATTGGCTGGTGTTCGGGTTTTTATTGGAAGGGCCAGCATAAAAGAGAAGCATAGGCTAGAAAGAAAACAGTCACAGAAAATCTTATATAAAAAACACATCCGAACAC
Source organism: Wickerhamomyces bisporus (assembly GCA_024271855.1). Lineage (NCBI taxonomy): Eukaryota > Fungi > Ascomycota > Saccharomycetes > Phaffomycetales > Wickerhamomycetaceae > Wickerhamomyces > Wickerhamomyces bisporus. Next base: position 162,623 of record JANBXE010000018.1, read on the forward strand.
CAAAGACACCATATTGGAAAAAAAAAAAGGGAAAAAAAGATGCTCCATGAGTGTTTCGAACAGAGAACTCTAATATAAACTTCAATCAACTTTAATTTCCTACTCGGGAAGTCAACACTTTTTTGCCCAATCAGATCGCTTCAAATAAAAAAATCATTCGAGTAGTGCGAAAAATCATCACCAAAAAATTAAAGATCAAAACAGAAGAAACTCTATCAAGTTTTACTTCTCAAAGCACAGTCACAATACTCCAACAATGTTCGCTCTTCGTTCAAGTTTAGTTGCCCGTCAATCCATCCGCTCTTTCTCTTCTGCTAGATTCTTAGCTCAATCACAACCAGTTGTTAAAACTGCTAAAACTTTAGCTGAAGTTGATGGTTATCAAACCTTGATCGGTACTGGTGCTAAAGAAGGTACTTTCCCAACCGATTTGGAACAAGCTACTGGTTTAGAAAGATTGGAATTGCTAGGTAAATTAGAAGGTATTGAAGTCTTTGACACCAAACCTCTAGACTCTTCAAGAATCGGTACTATTGCCGACCCAATCTTAGTTGAAAGTTACGATGACTACCGTTACGTTGGTTGTACAGGTTCTCCAGCCGACTCTCACCATATTCAATGGTTGAAACCAACCGTTGAACAAGTTGCCAGATGTTGGGAATGTGGTTCAGTTTACAAATTAAACCCAGTTGGTGTTCCACAAGATGATCATCATCATTAGAACAATTTATAAACGTTAATGATCACAGAGAAAGTGCGAAGTTTGGGGAAGATAGAAGAGAAAAAAAGGTTCAAAGTCATAGTTTTTTTTTAAAAAGATGAAGTGGAGGGAGCAGTTTTGGATTTTAGTTGTTTTAAAGAAAGACAATTGAATTCAGAAGTTTTATATCATGGAAATACGCTTATTATTATTGATTATCCAATCTGATTGTTCATTTGATGGTTTTAGTTCACGTTCAAAGGTTTATTTTTTTTATTATTGTTTTTTACCATACATTATCATATCATTATGAAATCATCAAAGTCAGAAAACAGAACAAGAGAAAAGGGGGGGGGGGGGGGGGGGGATAATTAAAAAGAAAAAAAAATTTTTT
>JANBXE010000018.1:163726-258462 GCA_024271855.1 Wickerhamomyces bisporus
CCCCCCCCCCCCCCCCCCCCCCCCCCCCCCCCCCCCCCCCCCCCCCCCCCCCCCCCCCAAATTGATAAGAAACAAGAATTTTGTTTTTTAATGAAAGAGGATCATCAGGGTCACTTTCAATTCATGAGATTATATTTATAAAGTTTTATTAAAATTCATTTTATAGTTAGCAATTTAATTATAGAAAGAACTCAAAAAAAAGTCAGATAAAGAATTTTTTTTCTTAAGAAGTGTAGTAAGCAGCATTGCACAACTGCTATTTATGATTGATTGAACTGGGTAAAGATTGAACAATCAAGATGGAGCTTTATATTCCAATATAGTATTTCAACAACGGCCTAGACATTACGTAACATTCAACCACTTTCAATTGCACAACTGCGCAACTCAACGCACACAACTTTAAAACCAACAACTACCTTCAAAATGACTTCAAACAAACCACAGGTCCTCTTTATTGGAGATCTTGACGAGACGTTGCCCCAGTTTAAGTCATTTCAATCAAAATTCGAGATCTTAGTGAGTATTTTACCAAACCTAGCCATAATTTATGGAGAAATTATTAACAGCCAACAAAGCATTATCGTTTATCAACAAAAAAAGAATTAATTTCAAAGCTAGAAACTGACTTTAATACAATCAGCGGTATATATGCAGGATGGTTGGGATTCATGGCAATTGGAGGATTGACCTCCTCTTTAATATCCTACTTGCCACCATCGTTAAAAGTCATCAGCATCACATCGGTAGGATATGATCAATATGACACAGAAGCTTTGAAATCTCATGGGATTAGACTTTACAATACACCATCACTGGGTGCTGAATCGGTTGCAGATACGATTTTATGGCATGTGTTAGAAAGTTTCAGATTTTACTCAAGATTTCAATCAAAAGGTCGTGAATATGGCCAGACTGTAAAAGCTAGAGGATTCCTCCATAATAATGATTGGGATTCAGCCACTGGTCAAGTTTTGGATAACACCAAAGGGGATTGGAATGGTGAGTATCCATTTGGCGAAATTGCAGGGTTAGGGAAATTTGTCCAGTCACCATGGGGAAAGAAAGTTGGAATTGTGGGATTTGGAAAGATTGGGAGAGCTATTGGTAAAAGATTGAATGTTCTGGGGATGAAAGTTTATTACAATCAACGTAATGAATTGAGAGGTGAAGAAAAGGCTGACTTGGGGTTTGATGTACATTATGTCTCTAGTTTGAAATCATTGGTGAGTGATGTTGACTTGGTTATTTTGAGTTTACCAGGAAATCCAGAGACCAAGGGATTAGTGAATAAAGAGATTATTGACTCCTTCAAGAAAGGTGGAAAGCTGATCAATGTTGGACGTGGATTTTTAATTGACAATGAGGATTATATCGTTGATAAGTTAGAGTCTGGTGATTTATCGTTCTTCGGATTAGACGTTTTTGATGGAGAACCAGTCATTAACAAAAGATTAATCGGAAGAGAAGACGTTAGTTTGACTCCTCATATTGGTAGTTCTACTAAAGAAAACTTTGATCTAACTGCCATTTTTGCTTTGAAAAACTTGGAAGTTGTGATTGAAGGTGGCGAAGGGAAATCTAGAGTCATTTAAATGGTCGATAATTTTATAATTGACAGTACACGCTGTTGCGTTAGAGCGAGCCAGACAACCATTATTTGTAACTAAAATGACCACCTAGTAATTTCAGTATGTTGTGTTTCAGGCAGAGTAAACTCGAAAAGAACCTCACGTCATCTACTCTCTAGTTGGGGGCATTGAAGAGAAACAAAGTAAATTAATAATAAGCTTCACTAATGTACGTCAATGATCTTCTAAATAACCACTAGTTTCCAATCATCAACCTGCCAATTATCATCAGAATAATGCCTATAAACGTACCCCACTACTCTGCCCCACCAAGAGAAAAAAAATACACCATTAAAATAACATAAATAAAGAACCCCTATAGAAAGAGCAACATATTATGCATTTGACTCTGTGTGTTTTACTTAGTAATTTTCTCTGTAAAATCTTTAAGTTCATTGGTCTAACACGGGTCCATTTCTCCTTTTGTGCTTATTACCCCGGACTCTAAAGGAAAATGACGCATTGCACAGGAGCGAGATCCACCGGGATCATAGTTGTATACTAACTCAACTTACGGGAGCATCCAGGATAGCTTATAGCTCCTAATATAAATAGCCTGGCTTATCTCCTCTCTTTGTAGCTATTTGATATAAAACTATAACTTATAACCACCTACTAATATGCCTATCAGCGTTGGAATCAATGGATTTGGACGTATTGGACGTCTTGTTCTTCGTAATATACTAAGCAATCCAGAAAATGATGATATCAGTGTGATTGGGATAAACAATCCTTCAACTGATGCTGAGTATGCGGCTTATCTATTCAAATATGACTCCACACACGGAAAATTCAAAGGGAGCGTTGAATTTGATGACGAACATTTAATAATCAATGATATCAAAATTAAGCTATTCAGAGAGTCTGACCCTGTGAATATTCCATGGGAGGAAATAAACGTGGAATATGTCATTGAATCAACAGGAGTCTTCAAAGAGCTGGATACTGCTTCTAAGCACCTGGTTGCAGGTGCTAAGAAAGTTCTAATTACTGCTCCTTCCAAAACTGCTCCAATGTTTGTCATTGGTGTGAATGAGAAAGACTATACCCCAAATTTGAATATCATTTCAAACGCATCATGTACAACAAATTGTCTTGCTCCTTTAGTCAAAGTGATCAATGATAACTTTCGAATTGAAGACGCTTTAATGACAACTATTCATTCTGCAACTGCTTCTCAAAAAATAGTTGATGGAACTTCAAGAAAAGATTGGAGAGGAGGCCGTTCTGCTCCTGGGAATATAATTCCTTCAACAACCGGTGCTGCTAAAGCTGTTGCTGTTGTTATCCCTGAGTTGAAAGGGAAGATAACAGGTACTTCACTAAGGGTTCCAACAATAAATATTTCAATCGTAGATTTGACTGTCAGATTGGCCAAAGAAACTTCATACGAAGAGATCAAAAAAGTTGTGCAAAAGGCAAGTGAGAATGAGCTAAAAGGTGTGATTGGCTATACCGAGGATTATGTTGTGAGTTCTGATTTCATTAGTGATTCAAGATCTTCTATTTTTGATGCAAAGGCTGGTATCGAATTGAATTCCACTTTTTTTAAATTGCTATGTTGGTACGATAACGAATATGGGTACAGTGCTAGAGTTGTTGATCTGTTAAAGCATGTTGCTCACGTTAATGGTGATTCAATTGCTTGAATAAGCATCCATGGGTTTACACAATAGGTAAGGGAGACTGTTTCCTGATAGTAGAAATATGAGAAATGAAGTATTTATTGAACAAAATGTAATAAAATCGCTTTAACATAAAAAACCGTCTTTCAAACGATGATGAAACTTCATCACCAAATCAAAGACTTTCATGTAGCGGGCCAAAAGAGAATGTTAACAGAATAATAATCACAAAAGATTAAAACTCCCAATAAACAACTACGGAACCGGGGAATAATAACAAGTAGCACACAGGTGCAAACCTAAATTGAATCATAATGGGCTCTGTATTTAATTGAGCGCTGCTATGATTCAGAATTAGAAATGATAATAAAATCAGATCCAAAAAGCCATATACAATAACATCAAAAAAAAAAACTATAAAACAAAATGCAACAAAACTAACAAAAAATCAACCTTGACAAAACAAAAAATTAAAACTATTGGTCTTCTTCAATGAAACCTTTTTCAGAAACATAGATACCATCCAAGAATTTTCTGATATCCTTATTTCTAACTCTGCAAATCTGTTGGACATCAGCAGCATTTTGAGAAACTTCTTCAATTGAGTTACCAGATAAAACTAATTCATCTTTGGTGTTTTTGGAAAATTCAACTTCAACACCTTCTCTAACTTTAACTAATCTGACTTTTTTATCACCAAGAAAGTTTCTGATTTCAATATATTTCTGACCATCTTTATCAATTGTGTTAACGTTGATTGGGAAATGCGCATAAACATATCTCAATTTATATTTGTAACCTTTAGTGACACCATTGATCAAATTTGAGATCAATGATTTGACAGTTCTTAAAGCAGCAACATGTTTTCTGTCACCATTGTGAACAGTAATTGTAATTAAATTATTGGACACTTTAGTGAAGGTAATATCAATGTGTGATAAATCTTTTTCCAAAGTGCCTCTTGGACCAGTAACGGTAACTTTTCTGGCCTTTATTTGGACAGTGACACCAGCTGGGATTTGTAATTGTATATCGGATTTAATGTACTTCATTGTAATATATTCTAATTAAGGTATGGGTATATGATGATTGAGAAATGGAAAAAATGAGGAAAAGACGAAAGAAATGAAAAAATTTTCACCTATGCTAGGAAAAAAAAAAGACATCTATATTAGTCACGTGAATATTATGTAATAAAGTTATGTAATCAGCAGGGTAATCTTTGAGAGAAAAAAACGTCATCAAAAACTGTAAAATTTCCGTAAACAGTAATTCATAAACAAAAGCTGCTTATTGCTGCTTTGGGATTAAGCATGCAGAGCATCACCTTCCTATTTAGTAGTATTTCCGTTTTAGAATAATCTCCACTGTTTATTTTTAATAACAAATTTCAAAACAAAAAAAAAGGCAGTGAAATTTTAAAAACAGCAAAGAAAAAAAAAACTATTAAAGTAGATTCATTTTAGACTGTTTCTTTTTCAGATAGTATTGAATCTTTTAATCGCAGCTCTTTTAACCCCATTACACTCTTTCTAAGTGCTTTTTCTTTTTGATTTGCTTGAACTCTGCTGCTAATATTTGCTGTCATTTTCTACATTTCTTGCACTCATTTTTTTAAGGGATAAAATTCATCACTAGTTATAATACAATTATATTCAAACGATGGCTAAAGTTGGGCTAATTCCTTATCTTTCTCAGATAATCTTACTGGCTGGTACTACTTTGCTACTAATTTTCATCATTCTTTCAGGTACTGTCAACCATTTTCCATTCAATAGATTCTACTGGGTTGAAGCTGATACCTCAAACATTTCCAATGCTCCTGATACCTCAAGATGGACTTTCTGGGGTTTAGCCTCAAAAGAAGATGGTGTTTCTGTCAAAAAATACTCAGATCCAGCATATCCATTCTCTCCAGTTGATAACTTTGACACCAAAACTAACATTCCTCAAGATTTCATCGATAATAGAGATGTCTATTATTATTTGAGTAGATTTGCTTTTGCCTTCTTCTGGATTAGTTTGGCCTTCGTTGGTGTGTCATTATTATTGTCAATCTTTACTCCTGCTTCCTACTCTATCATTAAGATTAATGGTTGGTTACTAACTCTTGCTTTACTCTTCGATGCTGGTGCCGTTGCTTTTGAAACTGCTATTGGTGTCATGGGAAAATCTGCCTTTAAAGATTCTGGCTTGTATGCTCATTTAGGTGCTTCTTTGTTAGGTATTTCTTGGGCTTCAGTTGCCTGCTTAATTATTTTGTTTTTCATTTCATGGGGTGAATTATTCTCTGCCTCTTACAAGAAACATAAAGCTAATGTACAAGCCACAAAATCCCAGAAAGCTGGTTATGATTACAACCAACAAACCACCACTGAACAACAACCTCAACAACACGTTGTTGACCAAGAAGCTGGGGTCGAAGATCCTTACGCTCAACAAAAACAAGGCACTTTGACTAATGACAGTGGCATCAAGTTTTTCAAAATAAGAAGACACAAAGAAGACACTGACTCTATATAATCATAGCACGTCGTGTTTTCTTAACGAGGTTGGTGTGAAATTTTCAAAAAAAAAGAGACAATTGCTCAACATAACCGGATATATTATTGTTTCCAAACTATATTTTGTTACTCACTTTTTTATTCAGTTTTTTCCAGACCACAACCCAAATTACCAAATGATACCCAGATTGACTTAATTGAATTCAATCAGACTTACTATTTTATTATCATTTTTTAATTTTTTTTCCTTCATTCTTTCAACGTTACTCCCGTTTGTTCTATAATTACAGTCTTAAAGGGGGACACATTCTCTTCTTTGCATTTTGCAGAAGAATTTTGTCTCTTAATAGCTGCTCTTTACCCTTTTTATACTTAATTTTTAATTTAATCTGTACTTCTACTTCTGATAGTTAACTGCCAATGTAGGAATAAAAAAAATGGTGTTTGGATGTTTTTACTAAAAAGCAAAAGAAAAAAACAAAAACAAATGAAATTCGACCTCCTTAACAAAACTTCCGACCTGCCAAAGAAGAAAACAATAACAAACCTGATTTGAGTTCTTCTTAAAAGATTTATTTTAATCAAGACTTGTTCATCTGTTTTGTTTCCACCTTCGATAAAATCTCACATCTTTAGCATACTTGCCACCTGTTTTGAGGGGCACATATTATTTTTCACCTTAAAAATCACGCACAAAAGCAAAACAAGTTAGCAAATAATGTCTATGTTCAATGATCATCGAGGCCAGCAAGACCATAACATTGATAGCGCTTTAGCTCAGGCTTTGAACAACTTCGAGGCTGGTCCTTTGCAACAACAACATCAACAACAGTCGCAGCAACAGGAAAAACAGCTAAGATCGAATGATTTATCTAATTTACATCATCATCACCAGATTCATAACCATCATCATTTGCCAATAGACCCATCAATTGCTGACTCTGACCATTCAGTTTCTGCTAATGATAAAGATACCCAGGACTTGATCAGAAACACTGCTCAAGCTGCTGTTAATTCACGCTCTAAATTGGATCAACAAACTGCAGTTGTTATTCAAGCTGTTACGAGAAGTGCAGGTGCTAATCTTGGTAATAATGGGAACAAGGTTAGCAAACCAAGGGTTAACAAACCTGGTCAAAGATTTGGCGCTAAAAAGAAATCTTGGGTTTGGAGTTGGTTCAGTCAAGATCCAATTGATTGTAATTTAGCAACTTGTGATTCTTGTGGGAAAGTTATTAGAAGACTCGCCTCTGATAAAGGATCTCCAAAGAAGTTGGGTGAGCATTTAAAAACCCATAAGATCCATAGAGATTCGACTGCTGATGACAGACATTCGTTTGTTATTCACATAACACCGGGTCAAACATCTAATAATGTTGCTGGTTCTTCTCAAAATGATCAATCTTCAAATAATGATCCTGCTCGCCATTATTATAACACAATTACTGCTTCTCAAACCGCTTACAAGTCAAATCAATTATCACTAGCTGAGGATTCCAATGCTCAGTCTCAATCATATACTTCAGCAACCACAGCTACTACAGCTGCAAACAATGATAACAATAACATCAATAACCAAGCAACTTCACAACCTCCAAATTCAGACCAATCGACAACGGCTTTTGAAAATTTGGATTATGATAAATCTGAATTTGATCAATCCGGTTATTCAACCACAAAATTACACTCACATATAGCTAAATTTCTATCTGACCACAAACTTCCTATATCAATAGTCAAATCTCATTCATTCAGACAAATGATTTTCACTTTGAGACCAGAAGCAATCCCAGATTTGACTGAATTGAATAACCTGTACTCGTCACTATTAAATTCTAACTACGATGTTGATGTTGTTTCAGAACTCAACCGTCATGTTGATGATCAGAGTGTTGAGAGGGATCAGAACGTTGATAATTCTTTGGGTACTTCCGCTGCTGGTTGGGTTTAAACTTTCAAAATTGATGGTATGAAAAGTTCATTTGGGGGTTCATGTTTCAAAGAAAATTGTACTATAGTAATATTTTGGTTCTTTTTTTGTCTTTGGTTTCTTAAAATATGAATTGATTATGTTCTTACTGCTTTTTGGCTACGTTTGATTATTGGGTCTTTTTTATATCTTTTCTGTATATTATCGTTTTACATTATAGTATTTCTTACTGTATGATTCTCTGAGACCATGTGTTGATGACAACAAACTAGTAATGCATAACAATTCTCTTTTTATAAATAAATAATATATTTTTCATAGTTTATGATTGGTGAGATAGTCATACGGAACATTTTCATGAGTATTCTTTAATGACCAAACTTCAAGCACTTTTTTTTCAACATCAACTGGTTGTAAGTTGTTTAAGATCATAAATAACGCCTTATCAATGATGTTGACTGGGATTGCCAACGTAAAATTTGGTAGGATTTCACCACTGGATAATTTCCCGTTGGATGTCATTATTCCAACCAATTCATTCTTTTCATTAAACAATCCTCCTCCTGATGACCCATTCCAGCAACTTGCTGATGCTAATAATAATGACTGGGTGGATGTACCAGAGTCTTCCAAATCTAAATCAACAACAGTACTTATATGTCCTTCAGAATGGAAAGGTCTTAATTCTTGTACATTATTGGTATGAAATAATCCATGACCAACCGATTTCACACGTTTCCCAATTACTAAAGGATCTAGGAAAACATTTGAAGGAACAATTGGTTTCATTTCAAGGTTTGGAGTTTTTAATTTCAAAAAACATAGATCAAAACCAATTAATGGTGATGGTATTGGATCCAAATCCTTTAATCTGAATGATATATCCGGTCTTTCAGGTATTGAAATTATTACATCATTAAGGGTTTTTAATTTAAGGACATGATTGTTTGTGATAATGAATTGGTTTGTCAAGATGACACCACTTCCCCAAAAGTTGCCTTCTTTCGATGAGACAGAAATTCTAACAACTGATTCTATGGGATCATAAGGTTTCGCATTGGATGTTGAGTTATTTATTGATATCGATTGAAAAGATTCAGATAAGTCACTGATCACTTTTGGTTTTGAAACTTTTAAATCTGCATAACCCAGCAGTTCAAAGATTTTATTCCAAGAAATAATCATCATTAAATCACCATCCCCATTGGTTTTTGATAAATGACCCGAAACTAGTCCAAGAGATCCAACAACATCATTTTGGTTATTTTCAGCATTAACTAATCCACCTATTATATCATCAAGGTATTTTGTGTCACTAAGGTAACAGGAATCTTTTACTTTATAGTTCACAGACCCAAAAAGCTTATAATTTGAAAAGATAGCCGCATTTGTAAGGCTAAAAGGGCAACATTGAATTGTGACTCTAGATGGAATATTCACGCTATTTGCATCTGCAAAATTCAACGGCGTCAGCGCATTTCTATTAAATAATGAAGATTGTTGAGACAACTTGAAACTTTCTGGTAATCTTAATGAAAGAACACTAAGATATTCATGAGAATGGGGTTGGAATTTAAATTGCTGACTATCCACCAGACCTTTTAAGAATCCTGTCAGGCCTGTGTTCTTTCTGAACTTAGTGTGAAGATATTTATAATCGATTAAAAGCAACGGCAACCAGGATATTTGAGATGGTGTGATGAAGGATGAGCTTGTGAATTTGTACCAATATCTTTCTGGATTTGGAGTGTCATTGATACTCAGGATGTAGTAATTTCTTGTATATGTATTCAGAATATAGACCCCACTAATAGCAATATTACTCAACTGTTTCTGATCGTTTCTAAAGTGATGATCTTGAGTTCCCAGATGGATCGTGATTGGAGCATATGACCAACCAGAGGACATCTAATATTGAGCGCACAAAGCAAAAAATAGCAAATAATTAATTTTCCAGCAGGATCGTACAGCTGTTGTTAAATTGGCACAGTCTAGATGGACGTGAAATTGTTGGATTTCTCTTTTTTTGTTTTGGTTTTACTTGACTAGTTAAGCTTTAAAAGATCAATGCCTTCTGATTTGATTATTGATTAAAATCTCCACAAAAAACAAATAGACGGACTGAGTTTCTTAATTAGAAAATTTCCATTTTAAGTAATTAATTCCACTTTGTCTTTTTTTTTCCTAAAAAGGTCACGTGATTAAACTCCTCTTATATAAGCAGAAATACCTTGTTGTGTTTTTTTATACCCGAAAAGTTTCGTTTATTAAAGAAAATGATATTCTCTGAGGTTTTTCGTTTTGTTAATCGAGTTGAATACGAAATATGAATACTTCTGAACATACACTCGAGCCACCGATTTACGAATATCATGAGTCATCACTGAGATCGAAATTCGATGACGTAAAACAACAAATCACTGACTTTACCAACTCATCGCTTGAGACTTTTCAAAAGCAACCATTATGGAGAAAGATCATTCTAATCGTCATAGGTATAGTCTTTTCTATATTTGGGATATTATTCATAGTGTATCATGAGGCTCTTTTGCATTTCGTGGTTGAATACTCTGATAAATGGGCTGAAAACCCATGGAGTCCTGTCATTTTAATCTCCCTTTTATACATTATTTCTTTTCCTCCAATGATCGGATTCAGTTTCACAAGTACCACAGTTGGTACTCTATATGGAATAAGTTTTAAAGGATGGCTGGTGATTGCGCTTGGATCTATAACTGGATCTGTTTCCGCTTTTATGTTATTTAGATATGTTTTGAAAGCAAGAGCGCAAGCTTTGATTAATTCAAATAAAAGACTTTACGCATTTTCAAGTATCTTGAAAGACAATGATAGTTATTGGTTATTGGTCTTGATAAGGTTATGCCCATTTCCTTACTCTTTGACGAACGGCGCTTTGGCTGGAATTCCAGGTGTTAGTATAAAAAATTTTGCATTAGGAAGTATTATCAGTTCACCTAAGTTAGTTCTATACCTATTTATTGGTGAAAAGATCAAAGATATGGGAAAGGCTGAAAGCACAGCCACTAAAATTATTGATTTACTCTCCATTGTTTTGACCTTTTTGTTCTTAACGTTAACAGGTTGGATTCTATTTAACAAGACAAATCAAAGGTTAACTGAGTTAGAAGCCGAAAGACCCCAGGGAGAAGTATCTACTCAAGACTCCAACGAAGATACTACCCTAAGATTAAATGAAGAGGAAGATGTTGACTTTGAAATCACAGATGCTGATCTTAATGATGATTATCATAGATTTAGAGATTAAATCTTTTACGACGTTGTACAAGTAAATAAATAAATATCATAAAACATTAGCGATTATAAACAATCAATTACTTTATCAATTTCCTTCACTGAAAGATGGTGAACCAATATCGTCAACTTTAACAGGATCAATTTCATCTTCATCAAAATCACAAGCAGTATTAGCTGCATTCTGGTTTTCCCCAAACAACCCGTCCAAATTATCAACATTAGTATAAGACTTTCTTTTAAGCATATTCTCAGTACTAGCCGAATTCGAAGGAATGGAATTTTTTCTCGAATTACTCCTAGAAATTACAACATTCTTCTTTGTTGGACTTGTACCCAAAGATTTGAAATAATCATTAGAATGATTAAACTTCAGAGGAGATGCTGATTCACTAACAGGAAGAGAATAATCATGATTGTAAAAAAACATAGCACCATTATCGACATTGTTTCCGCCTTCATTTGACGCAGAATATGATCTGTTGAATCTAGCATTTCTGAATTGATTTTTGTTGACTTTAGACGCAAGTGATTGATCGAATGCTGTATTAACTGAAATGTTTGATTGGACAGCTCTCAATGATTTTAATCTTCCAACACTCATTGTTTCAGACCGATGGCGATTATGATTTCTTGATAAGTTCGGTTTTATAGTCTGAGTTCTTGTCGAATCATTAACACCTGCTGAGACTGAATTTTCATAACTTTGATTAATGTAATTGTCCAACGAAACTGGATTTTGCGGTAGTGAAGTATCATTCAGGACATGATCAGTTGAAAAATTTGGTGAATTTACCAAAGCTAGAGTGGAGTTCAAATTCTTGAAATTTCTACTTCTTAATAGTCTGATTGCATTATCCAGGGAGAATTCCAAACCACAATGATTACGAATAATCGAAAGTTTTGGCCATGTAGCTCTTGCTCCTTTCATTGTGCAATTCAACAAATATTGTGGTGTTGGGTTTGCCAGTAATTTGTTCAACCTGGCAACTTCTTTCAAGTCCGGAAGAATAGTAATATCACCAGAGTATTGTTGAGATAAAACGGATCTTAGCTTTGTACAGATATTTCTAGCAATACCAATTTCAGCACACATTTGCAAATAATGTTCAACTTCTGCAGCCCACATACCGTAGAATTGGCTCAATTTTGTCTTGAATTTAGCACTATACTCAGTTTCAATCTCTCCACCAACACAAGTAACAGAAAGCTTTAAAAATGGAACAACATGAGGATTCACCTGGCAGGCAATAATATGATCAACATTAAACATCTCTGACAATCTTGTTATTGGCATATCGTTGTCAACAGAGCCATCAACAAATTTTACTGATGTATGATGCCATTCTTGAGTAGCTCCAGTTTTCAAGTTTTTTTCGTAAATTGTTGAAGACGGGAAAATACCAGGTAAAGCACAAGAAGCACATACAGCTGACCAAATCAATACAGAAGGAGCAGTCAAATAGTTAAGCAGCCTTGGCTGTTCATGAACAGTTGCTGGTGACACTGTAATGTTTAAAATTCTTCCAGATCTATTATATGCTTCTCTGAACGTCAAATCACCAAGAAATTCAATCATGGTGTTTTTCAAGTTTGAATTGTTATAAAAAGTACCATATTTCAAAAAACTTGATAGAGACATAAGAAATCCATTTTTTTCTGAAGAGTTTCCGAATACATCGAACTGTTTCTCAACAATAGATTCAATCAACTCAGTAATTTCGCCGTTTGTATGAACGCAAAGAATACTCGCAATAATAGCACCAGCCGAACTACCAGATATTATTCTAGGTAGAACATTTTCCTCAAGAAGAGCAGCTAATACACCAATATGGAATAATCCAAAACACCCACCTCCAGATAAAACCAATGCCGTTCTACCAATGTTCTTTCTTGTCTGAACAAGCATACTCAAAATATATCTATCATCAATCCCATGGTCATTGCTTTCTTTGGTAATTGCTTCTAAAGCTAGCTGGCATTCTTGTAAATATTCCTCGATGAGTTTCTTAGTACCAGTGTGTGAATGCCTGTAAAGATTAACATTGCCAATGTTTCCAATGTTTCTAGTCCATGTTGTCCTTATCAGATACAAAAGAGTCTTCGTATCACCAGCCAGTCTGGCACTTTTTAGTTGACTCATGTTTGATTCAATCAATTTGTAATCATATAATGTTGATTCCTTTTGTTGTTTCCATTTATTAAAGTTTTGTAAATCATCCAGCTGTTCAGATGCTTTGGCCCATGATGTATATGACGTAGCAGTTTTCTTCTGAATCAATAAATTTTCAATCCTTTCCCTTGCTGTGAAGTCCACAGGATCCTCAGCCCCGTATATACCATTTGAGAACTGGCTGAATTTATAACGAATGTATGACTTCATAAAACCAAATAATCCTCCGCTTGAAGAATTCTCAACACTTGAGTCATCTGTACCGTCTTCGTTGTTTAAATGATGACTATCTGGCATATTTCCTTGTGAATTTTTCTTTATATCATAATCTTTATCATCATTTAGAAGGTCAGATTTATCCAAAGAGGTATGAGCAGAATAGCCCTCTTCAATCCCTTCAGTGTTTAGTAAGGTGAAATTCGTACCAGTTGTCTTATATTTAGCTATCAAAGTCTCAGTAATAGACTTGTTATTGGGAATATCACTGATCCCATAGTAGTCTGTCATGTTCACTGGCGATTTTTAGCTTACGTCTTTGTAGGGATTTTAGAGTGTGAAGCTTTTTTATATGTCAAATTATATTTACTCCAGAAAAAAAAAAAAAAAAAAGGCTGAAACATTCTTAAATTGGAATTTTAAAATAATTTCTTTCTGAAAGAATCGAACTTATGGAGTATGACTAATTTTTCTTTAATCATTATGTAATCATTATGTAATCATTATGTAATCATTATGTAACAATTGTCTTTATTGAGCATAAAAATAAATTTGGTGTTTGGATGTTGAATTTTTTTGTCAACAAAAATTAAATTCGCGTTTGGTCAAAACAACTATCGAATTACAGTTAGCAAAATATTGCTATCTCTCTTCTCATTGTCAATCAATCAGATCCCTTCCCTCTAATTTCTCATATTGTGCTTCTTCTTGTGCTTATCACAAAGCTCTCTGACTGCTTCCATCTCGTTCATTTGCATATAGTTCGGTCTCTTCTGCATCCGTTTTATTGTTTTTTTTTTTACATCTCATTATAGATCAGTCTTGTCTTTTGCTTTGCTTTTGTTAAATTAACTTGTCATTCTCAAACACTTCTGTATGTCAATTCTTTAAGTCATGGAGCAATTAATTGGTAAAAAGACAGGAAGTAAACCTTCATATTTTAAGACTCTTCCTGATGCTATTGCACAGTCACCAACAGGGATCCCACGACTACCAAACAGTCCATTCCCTTCGATAGATCCGACGAAGCATTTCAAATCTGTCTATGAGAGAGCTGGATTTGATGTCTATAGACCTTCACTGTCCACTAAATCACAGAAAGGTCAGTCCCAGAAATCGTCACCTCAACGTTCTAAATCGCGTTCCACAAGTCATATTGTTCAATCATCTACCAAAACGAAAGTGCTTGACCAAAAAAGAAATATCAGCGAACAATTTAATGCAGCCCTCCCAAGTGGTACAAGTACTCCCTCAGCACCATCAGTGCCATTAGCTCAAAATAGCTCACCACTTAGAATTGATCCTGAACTGGCAAACAAAACCTATGCCAAGAAAAACGTCCGTCATACACCTTCAACTAACGGACCAAGCTCAGCTACATCAGGTAAGCAATCATTAAACCAATATCAACCCTCAAGCGCTTCCTCAATTAGTCTTGGTTCCCGAGCTCTCAATTCAACTAATCAGACTCCTGGAAGTGTTTATGCTAGTGCTCAATCATTAGTTCAATCCATACCGAGCTCTGCTGCAACTACAATTCCAACACCTGCTGCCTCCGTTAAATCATTCGCAGAAGACATAATGAGCTCAAAATCTATTCAATCACCAACCAAATTTGAAAAACGAAAGATCCCATCACCACCACGTCACCAAAATAGCTTCTCTGAACAACAACCTTTACAAGTCCAGTCACCACACCATTACCCGCAGTCCTCTCCTGTGAGTCAAAGGTTCAATAATACTCAATACCAACCGCAACCAACAAAGCTGATGAGTGATATTGATGAGGTTAGATCGCCAATCGGTACTACATTTGAGAAAACCAATGGCTCTTACAAATCACCAGAGCAAGATCGTCCTCCTGAATTAGACTACAAAAATACACTGGCTGACACTTCATCAAACTCTACTAAATATACCCCAGACATACAGCCACTAGTGGAGCCATCTGGTATTCGAAACAGTAGTTCCAGCTCCACTGACGACAATCCAACTGATATTGAAAACGAACTCAACTTATCATCTGATGAGGAATCATTGAAAAGTGGTATATTATCGTTATCCCCCGAAAACCAACATTTTAGTTTTGAGGGCAAGAAACAACCTTCAACAATTTTTGCTGACCCTGATTCACTTGTCGACCAAAAACCTCAAGCTCCACAACATCAACAGATCCCTCAATTCACTTTCAGTGGCCCAGAATCAGATTATGGAGGTAGTAAATCATTTGCATCATCGCAAAACTTTTCAAGCCGCTTCTCAAAAACCGCGTCCTCCATCTATCCAGATGAGTTTTCCACAAGACAAAGCGTCACACCATTCAGTGCAACCTCTGCTGAATATGAGGCATATCTCCAACAACAAAGAAAGTTATCAGAGAAACAAGAAGAAGAGTTGATAAGAGGGTTGGATGATTCAAGTTCAGAAAACGAAGATCAAGACGACCTTATCCATGATGACAATGAATTTGATCAAGCAGGCGACATAAGCGGAGTAGCCCATGATAAATTTGATCAAGTAGATTACACAGGTGAAGTACCTGATGGTGATCTTGACCAAACAGATAGCATAAGCGGAGTAGCCCATGATAAATTTGATCAAGTAGATTACACAGGCGAAGTACCTGATGGTGATCTTGACCAAACAGATGGCATAAGCGGAGTAGCCCATGATAAATTTGATCAAGCAGATGACATGAGTGAAGTAACTGATGATGGATTTGATCAAAGAGGTGATAAAATATTCTATGATTCCTCTGCTCAAGCTTTCGAAGATGTTGAAGGCCAATTACAAAGATTAACCCTACAGTCAGAGTCATTTAGTAAACCTGATATTGCTGATGAACCTTTTAAAATTGACGAACCAGACTTCTCACAGCCACTAAAAATTCAAGTTCATTCAGTAAAACAAATCTCAACTGAAGATGTTGGTTCGATCAAGAGTTCAGCGTCCAAAACAACTCCATTGCTGAAACAGCAAAGGACTTCAGCAATTTCACCAAATCCATCCATTGATATTAGCGGTAGTTTTAATGAAACCGATTTTGCAGAACTTGACGAAGAAGAAGATAAATTAAAAGAGGAAGTATTCAAATATGCTCCCGGTGAAGGCCCATGTCGTAAGTGTAATCTGGAAATAACAAATAAACCAATCTATTCCAAAACAGGCGAACTATCAGGTCAATGGCACAGAAGTTGTTTCACTTGTACATTATGTGATGTGAAATTCAATAAAAACATCAACTGTTTTGTTCTTGACGATGAACCATACTGCGAATACCATTATCACGTAACGAATAACTCATTATGCAAAGTTTGTGGAAACGGAATTGTGGGACAATGTTTGGAAAATGATACCCAAGAAAGATATCATATTGATTGTTTGAAATGTACTAAATGTCATAAACTTGTTGATAGTGACTATTTGAGTGTCAATGGTGCCGTATTCTGTGAACCTTGTGCTATAGAATTCACAAAACAACATAGAACAGGGAAGTTAGAGAAGAGAAGAACAAGATTGAGCTTTATATAAACAATTACTTGAATGCGATTTAATGAATACATGATGTTTTATAGTACTAGATTACCACATGTAATGCCGTAAAATAACAGATGCATTAGAAATATTGAGAAAGTATATAAAAAAAGAAGAATATAATGACTAGAACACATTGGCAAACAGATTAATTGGCAAAAAGAGAGAAATATCAAAAGGATTGAAAGGCAAAAAAGCGAAATAAAACAACCAAAAAAACACTGATAAAGAGAATGACTCCTAAGAATTAATGAAATCAAAAACTGAAAACTCCCAAATATTACTTAACAAACCAGGCAATTTTAATATAAATCATAAGCTTATTTTGGTGTTCCTTTGAAGAAAGGATGCGCTAAAGCTTGTTTGGCAGTTAATCTTTCCTTATGATCATATCTTAGTAGATTATCAATCAAATCAAGAACCTCATCATCAACCAAGTATTTATTTGTTTCGTTAACAAATGAGCTCCATGGTCTTTTTGGAGTTGGAACAATGACATCGTTGTAATCTTTAGGTAAAGTTAATCCATACTTCTTTAAGTATGAGTAAAGATCATCAGTACCCAAAACTTTTACGATCTTGACCAGCTGGTCAAAATTTGAATCACCCCTGAAAAAAGGTTCCTTTTTGAATATAATAGCAGCTATCATTGCACCAACTGACCATAAATCTAATGAGTAATCATATTGGTTCAAATTCACTAATAATTCCGGACCTTTGTGGTATCTTGAAGCAACCCTGACATTATAATCAACACCAGGATGATAAAATTCAGCAAGACCCCAATCGATCAATCTTAACTTTCTTTGAAAGGGATCAATCATGATGTTTTGAGGTTTGACATCTCTATGGATTATCCCCATGGAATGGGAATAATCTAATGCTGTCAATAACTGTGTGAAATAATACTGTATGTCACTTCTTTTGAATTTCGTGTATAACGTTCTGAAATTAACATTTTTAACTTCTTCAAAGATCAATGCAGGAATTTTTGAATTTGAATCTCTCACCAAATCTAATAATGCAATAATATTTGGACCACCAGTTAAATTCTGTAATATTTTAGCTTCTCTATAGATCTTCTTGATTTTCACAGGCTTCAACACTTTGATAACGCAAGGCTCATTATTGACAACGTTCAAACCTTGAAAAACTTCAGAGTACTTCCCATGACCTATCTTAGAGATGATTTCATAATTGGATATTTGGCCCCATTCTATATCAAAACTCTCGTATTCCCAATACTCTTTTGGTCTGATTTCATTAGCATCAGCATAAACATCAGACACTGAATATATTCTTTCTGATTTTGGATATGACATATTTTATGATACAACACAAAAGATCACCAAAAAAGTTGCCTCTCAAAACACCCAAAAAAGGGAAAACAAAATTAGCACTCAGATAGCTGGAATATTCAACCAACTGGACAAAAATTCACCCTAAAATGTGTGAACAAAGCCTAACAAATACTAATCTGGTAAGAGTTCCTTGCACCTTTTTCAAAATCCATTTCTGTTAAATTTTTTTTCGTTTACTGAACAAACACTTTCACAGGACGAGTTCGCTGGTTAAAAGCGAAAAAGTCGCGAACTTAGTGAATTTCTGGCAGCTCATTACGAATGTATTGATTTAAACTAACGTGTTTTGGGGCTGCTTTGGAAAAGGTTGTTATGAGTGAGAAACTGCTGAAAAGAGTTTCTATCAATAAAGGAAATCAAACTCCTTTTTTTCATGGGGTTTCAAAGATCAATGGTAAGTGAATGAGGATGTGTGTTATAAGACTTACAACTAACAAGACATCGTGAAAGATTTAGAGATCTGGACTAGTAGGAGCAAGCTTATAAACAAACACATAGAATCAATTGATGGGGATATTGCTTTTGTTTCTATAGTAAATCCTGCTTATACTCCAATTTGGAGCATCATCGATAAGCCATACACAGTGCATGTATTTTGATCTGCATTATTTAGTGTGCTAAAACTAACAAGAAATCAGGTATACATCTAACGACGAAAGTATTGAATCTCTACAGATACTGATAAATTATTCTGACTTTGAAGGAAATGTTTTACAGAACGCAATATTAGCTGAAATATCAAAAGAAGTTTTTATTTTGTTTTATGTTGAAAAACAAAGTGACCAATTTGTTATGAAATGTATTCTATTAAACATAACTTCCACCAAAATGAACGAAATTCTGGATAAAGAAGTTCTTGCTGACAGGATACAGTTCATTGATGAGATTGCTAAAAAAGATGATCTTATAGATACGCTGATGAAACAATCCAGTTTTTCAAACTTGAACTCAAAAAAGCAAGCTGAGCTGGTAATGAAAGAGCAACAGATGAAACGTATTGAACTACGACAAGACTTTAAAGTAATTATCACTAAAGAGGTTAGGAAAAGAATGAATGATAAGCCCAAAGCTTCCCAGAATGAAGTTGCAGATATTTGTCTTAGAGCCATGAGTTTTAAGTTCAAAAGCATGGAGGAGCTGGACGATGTGGTTGTTCTAGAAGTACAGAGGTGGCTGGTCTTATTTCTAAATGCCTTAGGAGTACCTGGTCCCAAAAAATGAATAGCTTTTTAACAGCATAAGTTTCTGTAGTACACAACGGGTAAATGATTCAGTGTCCATTTAGCCGTTAATACTATTTTGAGGCGTGGAAAAAAGCTCCAAAATTATCTAAAACCGTACATTTGCCAAAACTACGCCCAATAAAAATGACATCTAATGAGACTTCTGACCCTTTAGAACCACTAGCAATACAAATGAAATCACTCAGAGAACCATTGTCCAAGTTGATTGAGGGTTATAACAGCTTAAATAATGTTTTAACCCCAGAGAAACTTACGAAGCTGAATAATGAACTCAAACATATAAATGGAGTCCTAGAGCCAAGCGAACCGAAGAAAGCTAATAATTCCAAAAGTGACTAGCCGGCGGCAGTGTTACTTTTGTTTATCGGTGTTTTTTTTTTACAACTGGACATCTCGTTATGAATTGAGTTGAAGAAAAGGGGTTATAATTGATTGTACATCAGGGACATAGCGAGGCGGGCTGAATCTCAGTTCGGCCGACTGCAGAAGACTTTGTATCTGCCATTGATGGAATACCAAATGGGTTAACTAATAGTAAGTATAAAACCTTTATTGGGCATGGCAGCAGCCAAAAAAATTATTAGGGTAAAGTTTCTGCAGTTTTTAGTGTTGTGATTATCTGGGTGGGTTATCTTATTTTAAATACAAACACTTGGCGAGTTCTTCTCAAAAGCAATTATTGTAGCTTATCACGACGAGGTTTGGTTAATTTCTCTCTCAGAACTCGGCCTCTATATTCCAGTTTCCAAGAACTGGAAATCAGTGCATAAGCTTAAGAGCCATAATAAAGCATTCTTAGAAAAGCAAAAAGCTCGGAACAGAAAATTTTTTTTATCCACGCAAATGCTTGTACGGGCTTAATTATGTATCTTGGAAGCTCTATAAGCCCTTATTGAGAGAATAATAATTCCTAATTAGACATGCTCCAATTGACCCTCGCTAAATCCTCTCTTATTTCTAGGGGTTCAGAGTCCAGAGTCAACCTTATCTTCCCAACTTGGCGTTAGTGAGATTGAAAACGGTGATTTCCTACATCAAACGGCGTTAGTGCTTATCACATAGAGACACAGGTTACCCTTTTAGAATAAGTTGCACTGCACAGTGCAGGAACAGATAATTGTTCGTTGGAGTTCGAGTATATTAATTTCTGGTCCTTATCAAATTTGACTTTTTATTGGTCCTCTTTCAATCTGGTCTGTTGCTCGAGAAAGATTTGCGCAGAGCTGAAAATTGGAATTCACAAAGTCGGTATAAAAAGAACCCTGTATCTCGTCTAATTCTCGTACCGCACTCTTCCAAAAGTCAGTAAGTTACTGCTTTCAACAATTATCATGAAGTTTTCAACCTTGTCTGTCATTGCTTCTGCTCTCTTCCAGCTCTCTGAAGCTAAAAAAATCTTTATTGACAACGATGGTTTAGCTCCATTACATGTTCTATTCCCAATCGCTGCTGGTCACGAAATTGTTGGTTTATCTGGTTCTTTTGGTTCTGCGTCCTTGGTCGACTCTGTTGGTCAAATTTACGATATCTTATCCACTTATAATTTATCCAGCTGTATCCCTCACTACGTTGGTGCCAACCAGCCATTGTTGAGAACAAATGACACATTCCATGCTTGGGAAACTCTATTTGGTGACTTAGTCTGGCAAGGTGCCTTCGCTCCAGGATATTCTGATGTTTGGAGTTGGGAAAACATTACCACTGTTGATAACGACACTGCTGGTGCCATTGCATTAATTGATGCTGTTAAAAAATACAAAGATACTGACCCAGTTGTCATTTACGCTGCTGGTATGATGACCACTGTTGCTCAAGCTTTAAGTATTTATCCAAACTTAGCTAAAGAAGCTGCTGGTTTGTACATCATGGGTGGTTATGTTGACAATCAATATGCTCAGGCTACTGGTGATTCCATCACTATTGATATCAACACTGATATCAACTTAATTCAAGATCCAGAAGCTGCTCAAATCGTTTTCACTGCTGATTGGGAAGAATTCTACATTGGTGGTAATGTCACTAACTATTTGGTTCCATCTCAAAAACTATATGATATCATTATTGACAAAGCCGGTAGTTACGAAAAAATTGAAAATACTCCATACATGAAACAAGTTTTGACTTTACTAGGTACTGGTAACTATTCATTGAACAATGATCAACAAACTTTGCCATTCTGGGATGAAGTTGTTAGTGCTTACATGTCATGGCCAGATTTAATCTTGGAAACTACCGATGTTGCCTGTGCTGTTGATACTTCATTCTATTCCCCATTCTACGGTAACTTGAGAATCTACAACAAAGAGTGGGCCCCAACTAAGGGTTACAAAGTTGCCAATGCCACAATGGTTGACAAGATTGATGATGAAAAATTCTACGAACTGGTTGTTGATGTCTTATTCCAAAACTGGACCACATATTGTGAAACTGGTGCCTCTACTGGATTAATCTTGTGATTGGTCGGTAGATTTAGTTACAAGTCAATTTTTAATCTTTCTTTCAACGTTAATACCCATTTTCTTCATTTTTTAAGATCATATATTAATTCCTATTATAGATCTAGTATATACTTGGTATATATGTATTATATTTTTTCAAACCCTTCGATCGAATAGCCTTTAGAGTTCTGGAGATCAAATATCAATTCTGACCCTAAATAATGACCCTATAATGTCATTCAGCTACAGGAAACCTGATCATTTATTTTTGTTGTAGTAATCGTATTTTAATGTAAATTCCAATTTTCGAAGGATTCTTCAAATATCGATCAAAGAGAGAGTTTCCCAATCAAACAGCGTAACCTTACTCAAAAGAGAAAATAGGCTAATTGAAACACTGGTATGTTCTAATAGATTAACCTCATTTATAAAAAAGGTATTTCATTTGATCTTGTTGATGCCGCTACATCACGGATCTGTGACGAGGAAAACTTATCAGTATAACACATATCAACATTAAAAATATAGAACTTCGTTTGAGAATTTCGAGGTTTTTTTTTTTTTTTGATATAGCTTTTATTAACCACATTTAGTTTAGATAAACCTCATACAGCATATTGAAACAGTCACAACATATCATATATTAGTAAAACAAAGGACAGAACTCGTCCTTGTTAGCTCAGTTGGTAGAGCGTTCGGCTTTTACAGTCAAACTAAGGGAAAATCATTTCTTAGCGGAAGTTAACCGAAATGTCGGGGGTTCGAGCCCCCCATGAGGAGTTCTATTTTTTTTTTTGTTTTTTTTTTGGCAGGTTGTATAAGGCTCTTTTCGCATTTTTTTGCAATCTTTTGAAGTGTACAAGACCTTCTGCACAATGAAAAAACTTTTCATTTTCAGCTTGTTGTTCTCTGAGTTTACGTTGTTAAGCTTTCCAAAATGAGCGAATTTGAACCTTTAACCTCCACCGTTAGACCACTTTCTCAATCCATATTAACCATTAGAATTATAAAATCATTTCCATATAGAAACGTGAAAAATTATATTTTGAAAGACTATGATATTGGAACCAAAAAACCACTTGATTTGCTGAACGATATCAAGAATATCATTGCCACCGAAGGTGGTCTAAGACCATATAGAAACATTGAATACGATGCCTTGAAGATATACACACATGCTCATGGTTCAAAAACCATGAACTTGGTGATAAATTTTGACCATGAAGACTGGTTTCTTGATCTTAATAGCAGCAAACCATTGCACGAATACGGAGTTGGTGAGTTGAAACATTTTGTATTATGTCTTTCAGGATAAGGTATACTAACGATTAAAACAGACAACGAGACTGAGATCTCGATATTCAACCGTCAGGCCTACGAGGAATACAAAACCAATCCAGAAGAGAAATGGTGACCATAAACAAAATAGTTATATGTATATTTTGAAACAATATCTTCTGCAAATACGACACTGTAGAATATTTTACGATATGGCTTTTTTGCTCTTCATTTAGTTTTTTTCTACCAGTAGAGATAACAAAAAAATACATCAAAAAGAACAAACCCAAAACAAAACAAAAGAAAAGAAATCGAGTCAAACCAAACCAAACTAAGACAAACTAAGACAGAAGGTTATCAACGCATATCAATAATGGCAGAATCAACTTCAAGAATTCTTGATGTTTCACTAGAAGATCTTAAAAGGACTCGATCTCCAAATTTGCTACAATGGGCCATCAATTATAAAAGACGGAAACTAAGTCAGCAAATTTCAAAAATAAACGTGACAATCATCGATACTAAACAAACCACGCCATACACTATCACCTGTGCACTCAGTGATACTCTTCATTCTCTGAAATCCAACCTGAATACTCAACATCATGCAAATATCTACCTAGCTGATTATAATAGAACAATAACTAAAGCAGATGATCTCAAACCTTTGTATCAATTAGGATTTTATGATACTATATCAATAAAAATACTGCCTGAAATACAAAAAGACTCTGTTAATGAATTTTTAGATGTATCCAACCCCGGTGCTAATTCCCAAGCTTTAGAACTTCAAGGTCCTTCAAAATCACAATTTCCAGACTATGCTCAACTCTATCAGAATACATCAACAGTTGCAGAATCCACAAAAAATATCACCCAAGTACCAAATAAGTCAATACATGTAGTTGGGAATGACTCACTTCCACCCTCAAAATGTCCTGTTTCTGACTCGTTATTTTCCATTGGTCTAGACTCAGAACATGACATTAATCTAGATGTATCAACTGAAAAACTCAACCCAATCAACTCATCATTCTTTGAATTAAGTCATTTTCAGTTAAAAGAAACCCCTACACATGAATCAGATCCTGTAACAGATTCATTCCCAATGCAATCAAAAACTCATCAGCAAAACGACATTGATGATGAAATTCAGACTGAAACCCTGAAATTGTTACCTAAATTTATTTCTGAAGCTTTAGGCACTTCACTTGAAGATGAAAAATCATTTATTCAAAAGAAACAATCTCTAAAAAAACGAATTTTCAGAACCAAGAATAACTATAATGCTGAATTTATACAATCTTTGAAGATGAAGCCAATTGAAAGTGTCGAATTTGTCAACATGATGTATGCTCTTCATCAATGTGATGATGAAATTATTGCTGAAAAATTGATTGAAAGAATTGAGTTACCAAACAATCTACAAAATAGACGAAGCCTTTCCCATGGGTATTTATCATTAGGAAAGTTGTTGATATCATTTTGCGAAAAAGCAAAAGCTGAGCAGAATTTTACAAATGCTCTTGATATCGATGAAACTTTGGTATTAAGAATACTGAAAATCTTTGCAAAATGGTCCAAGATTTGCAAGCCCCCTACATATAAGGCTGAGATTGTTTCAATCTTTACTGAATTGTTGGTACATGCCAAAAACAAGACTGAAATTAAAAGACTTTCAGACGATATAGTGGATGGATGGGAAAATTTTGATTCTAAAAAATTAAAGAAAGACCATGTTCCTGCTCAAGATATGAATGATTTTGACAAAGAAAGTAAAACTCAAAAAGACTCATATGATAATCGTTCACAAAACACTAAAAACATCCCTTCTTCGCCTAAAAGGGCTATAAAATATCAATTCACCATCAAAGGACCAACTAGTAAGCATTATTCATTAGGTACAAATGAACCTTTCAAGACAATTTTTGAAGAGTATTCAAAAGAATACTTTGAAGAATACTCGAAGACTGAAAAGCATCTTGAGGAAAAGAACTTGAATTTCAGATTTGGGAATAAACTTATCGGTTTAAATAGCACACCGGGGTCTCTGGAGGCAAATAGGAAAAGAGTTAACATAATTGAAGTTGTTTTCACTGAGCCTGATAGAATTGCTCTCAGTTTAAAAGATGTTGATGGTCTGCTACCAGACACATTCTACAAGATCAAACGTGGCGCAAAGTTGAAAAAAGTTTTCAAATCATTTTGCTCAAAGCACAACTTACTGGTTTCTAATGTTCAGTTTACCATCGATGGGATGCTAATTAATGAAAGTATGACTACAAAAGATGTAGGGTTAGAAACGGAGAGTATCATTTTTGCAAGAATTATCAGTCCAGTTGGTCAGTCTACTCAAACCAACCAAGCAGAAATCACAAAATTAAAAAAAACAAGAGAACCTCAGAAATAACTCACTGATTGAAAGGTATAAAAATTCAGTTCCAAAATTTTGAAGGCATCTGTTTTGATATCTATAACCGAGCAGTTACAAGGCCCCTCTCATGCTGCTATATAGCAGTTTTCAAATGTCTGGTGTTTCAATGGGACAGTTTACACCTGGTAAATCAATGCTAAACATTATAATCTGACAAAATTGATTCGAGAGATTTTCAACCATATACTGAAATATTGACAACTATAAAGGTGATTTACCAATTTCCTTTTATACTCTACAATTTGATTTGGTGTGGTGATGTTTTTTTTTTGAAATTTAAGCAGAGAACATACAACTTCAAAGTTGAAGGTTATTGTAGTCTTCTATAATACATATCTTTGGGATAATGGTATGTTTTCAAGAATGCACTGCAGGATGATACTATCTAATACAGATCAAAATAGTGAAGTATTTCCACCTTCAAAACAAGTAAGGCTTAATTTATTCATGGATTTTGGTAAACGCACGCTCTTTATTTTTGAAAGTTCAGAAAAGTAATGTTTCAACAAACAAACAACAAACAACAAACAATATCATCTATCTTGGCGCTCGAAAATTCTTGGTTCTAGCTATTCCACATTGCTGACAGATCATCTAAAATCTTCCTCACTAAGTTAGATGGTTGCTATCCCGAAATACTGGTCTGTTATTCACGTAAACGCATAGATTTTTTAACTATTCAATCAATCCCATAAATCATCACATTTATGAATTAATCTCATAAATCATTAACTAAATTAATACAAGATGTCCACAGCCGTTCCTGAAACTATACAATCTCAAAAATCTCAAATCCCGTTGCAAGTTGGGCTTAATAACGTTGCCAATGCGGTTAGTGGAACTACTTCAGAAGGGAAAATAAAAGTTGAATTTCAAGGTTTAGGTCATAAATTATATTTCTCGTTTGGTAAGAAAGCAAAACTGGGAAAGGTTATGAAAGTTTTTGCAGATTCTGTTGATATCCCAATGGATCAATTGGTCTTCCAATTTGATGGTCAAAATATGAGACCTAATAACACTGCTAGTGAATTGAAGTTGGAGAATTCTGATCAAATAGATGTTTTTAAACGCTCTGATGGTGGTGGTACAACCATTTTACTGTGATGTGCTGTATTGTGTTCTTGGTCTTCATATCTATCTTTCCCTTTATACTTGTCATCCATTCCTATCTGAAACTCACTCTCAATTTACTTCTCTTTATTTTCCAATTCTGACTTATTGCCGAATTGAAATCAAGAGCATATTGATTTCCAACCGCTTTGTGAATCCGTTATGATCTGTACATTATTGTCACTACGCTCTCTGAACCTTGGTCTGTCCAAGATGGTCCTTCTTCTTTCCTGTTCTTTTCAACATATCATTATAGTCAAAGGACTTATATTGATTGTTTGTCACTAGTCACAAAATAGTTGATATAACTTGCTCTGTTAAAAGTGTTATTGCTTTTATTAAGGAACAGACCACTTTTCATTGAAGCAGAAAATCATTCTTTTGAATGAACTATGATCATCTTATATCTGGCGTTTTTTTTTTGGAAACCTAATTATTCCTTACTCCGAGAACGAGTTACGCTCAAAGTTGTAAAGACAAAAAAATGAATGATGTTTAAAAGTTTTGCAATGATTACAGTCCATGCTGAGAAAATTTGGTCTGTTGTGATGGGTTGTTTTACTCTGGTGATGTTTATCAATATTTGGACTAGTTCACCCATACCAAAATTACTAAATCAGTGTTAATGATCGCTCTGTGATCCATTTTGTATCTTTCTATAATACTGCAAACAAGTGACTATTATATCAGATGCTAACTAAGAGCATAAAATGATCTTTGCATAGCACAAAGTTCTAAAAAAAAGCGTCTTGCAGCTTCAATAAAATCTGTATTATCTTATTTTTTTTAGGGGAGGGAGAGGAGGACAAAATGGTGAATTCCGTATCAGAGATGATATCGTAGATGCCTAGAACCATGTTGTCTCTATCTTTCCCCCGTATGTTTGTCTAAACACATCGATGAAACAGTTATACTATCTTTTAAAAAATTTCAAGTTTCTTTTTGCTGGTCGATAAGCATGTCAAGCGAAACTCACTCTACCCTCTGGTTAATCAGTAAACTGCCCCTTTTCTAATACATACCAACAAAAGATTACCCCTCAATGTATCCACTCTCTGTGCTGTGTAGTTATCTGCATATAGCACGAATTCTAGTTTTTTTGTGCAACTAATTGTTTCACTCTACATTAATGCGCACCATTAAAAAGTGCTGAAACCCGTTCATAGATTATGATTATCTTCCATACGCAATATAGACGTTTTGCAAGTGTTCTCCAATCAACGCAAAAATTCACTTGTTGATTGTCGAACTTAATAGCGAGACTTATATCAACCTGATTGATTATGCTTCAAGCTCTGGTACAATTGACAATTCAATTTGTTAACTCCATCAGCGACTGATCTTTATTAAATCTCTAGTCTTTGGTATGAGACAAAATGGCTAGCTAGACCTGAACGGAACACATATTTGATACGCTAACGGTAAAAGCTTCCATGCGTGAAGATGCTCATCAAACTTGCACACGACACGCGTTATTTACTTCACAAATCCAAACTTTTCATGGTCATATTCTTCTTAGATTTCCCAAAGTGGTATTTTTGTGTCTCAAACCAATGGATTTTTCGCGTTTTTCGCGTCGCGTCTTTTTTTTTTTCTTTTCAAAAAGAGAAAGGGAAAAAAAAAGGGTAATTTTGGAGGTTGAGCATCTGCACTTCATTTAGACGAATTGGGCTGAATTTTATGCTTGAACAGATTACACAAGCGCATAGTTGCCAGTTCCATAATCAACTTAGCTGCCGGTATATAGTCTGCCAAAGAAAAGGAATTAAAAAGGATACTCATTTCCAGTTTCATCGTGGTCTTTGTCTTCATCTTCATCCTTCAAACATTTAGATCTAAACTTACTAATCGTTGTCCAACAAGCCCTTTTTACAACTTACTCAACCAACGACGACCAACACTTCACTTTGCTTTGTCGTCGTTTCACGCTTCATCATTCTTCTTTTTTTTCATCATCTGCTGGAAATTGTGGTTTGTGAAAGATTTTTAACAATTCCTACACTAATCCAACCAAACCATGTCTGTTCTATTCACTGAAAATCAGGAATTCTCGGTAAAGTTAGTATCCTTTCTTTCCACATCCTATTATTGATTCATCTTTCTAACATCTTCTAGCATGGATTTCTTTTCATCAAACGATCACATCGTTGATATTGACACCTCTAATGAAAAAATGCATCATGAATCTCCGATTTTAGTTACACCACCACCTAAACGTCGTCGTGGAAGACCTTCAAAAATTGCTACTGATATTGCTGGTAATCCAAGCTCTGCTGCTAATCTTTCCGCTGCTGTTTTGAAACAAGGAACTCCTAAAGCGGGTTCTCCTTTAATGAGAGTCTCTCCAATGAAGGCAAAGAAACCCAAAGCATCAGCTCTACAGATCCAAATGATGGATCCGTCTCCAAAAGGCGGCCAACTGATAAAACTGAATAAATCTACTGATTCAAGTCCATCTGATTTTAATAGGCCTAATGTTACAAATCAAAAGGACTCAGCTTCCAAAAAAGCGACTCATAAAGTAAATTTTTACAATATGCTACCATCACCAAGAGTCTCATCAAGTACTCAACAAAACATTCAATCTTTGACGAATGGCGTAACATTTTCCAATACTTTACAAACGTCTTCCGTCAATCCAAGTCTTTTATTGTCTTCACCAATATCATCAGGACCAGCATCGAAAATTCGTGAATTCAAAAAGACTAAAACTCCAATATCCAACACTAAAAAGAATACAAAGACTAAGATGAATCCTCCAACAAGTACAATTCCATTAACATCATCACCAATGACTCCCTTAGTGTCATCAAATTCATCATGTTTTTCATCAATAATACAATCATCTCCTTTATACCAAGGATATTATGCTAATCAATCATCGCCTAGTACAAGTATTTTGAGCTCAAGTCCCATCAAATATCAAATGAAAGCAATCAATATCGCACAAGAGCTCAAAAAGGAAATCACTGAATTACCTAGGAATCCTATGAACTCGCCAATTTTGAAACCTCAATCTGATGAATCGACAAACACTAAACATGTAATACCAGATCAAAAAGAAAGTAACTATAAGGTTAGTTTAAGCATTGATGAATTTGGACAAGCCAAAATTACTAAAACTAAAAGAGTGGACCACTATCAACCAAAATTTACAAGACATGAATCATTCATGGGCATATCACACCCTTCCTCGAAAAAATCGATCGATCAAGAACATAATAGAACCGCGATCAGATCAAGCTCCACCTCACAAATCGAAACTGCCAAATCTTTATCTGATTTCCAGATGTTCATCGAACCATCCAAGATGACAAATGACCCATTTTTCACTGACTTGAACGTATTGGAATTATCAGGTGCTAACTCTCATCAACAATCTATTGATCCCCGTCAGCATGTTCAGTTTTATGAATTGGGATTGGGTGATGACAAGTTTGGTTCCAGTCAGGATATTCTGAGTAGCCATTTAGAAGAGGAGGATGAGATAAATTTTGATGCTAGAAAAGCTCTGATCAAAATGTTACGTCGTAGAGTATGATTTGAAATCCTACTCTTGCTCTGTTGATTAAGACTGCATTCATTTCTATGTTATGATTTCATTTAATGTTTATAATCAATCCTTTTGTTATTTTGATTCTTGTTTTGATTGTCTTTATAACCATCCTAAATATCGTTTCGTTAATTAGTTTTAAAGCTGGGCTTTTGGCTATTTATTACTGTTTTTATATACTGTGACAAAAATTTATAACTCCCCACGATGATTTCACTGTAGGAAAAAATTAGGTCAAGATAAACTTTGTCAAGCATGAGAGATTAGGGATTTGTTGTTAAGGGGCAGAACTACAACGCAATATTTAAAAAGAACAATGATATCTCATTTCACTAATTCAACAAAAGATCCACCATCAATTCTCTTAATTCAACTTTTTTTATAAACTAATCTTTCAAAAAACCTCCAAGATGAAGCAATTTCCGATCAATCAATTTATAAATCTTTCTTCAAAGTACCCAAGAAAGCATGTTTTTCAGCTGGGGTTTGGAATCTACCTTTACCGAATTTAGAAGCAGTATCAATCCATTTCAATTGAACTTGTTCTAAAGCTTTTCTTGAGGTTTGAGTGTATAATGATTTTCTAATGGTAACGATTCTCTTTCTAGTACCTGGAATAGAACCTTTTAAGATAACGAAATCATTTTTAACTTCACCATATCTGACGAAACCACCTAATGGAGTGATAACTTTTTTAGTACGGTCAAATTCAGTAGCAGCGGAAGCTTCATCACCAGCTTTACCAACTCTGTAAACTTTGTGGTTGATGGAAGTTCTTTTATGGTAACCTCTTTGACCAGCACGGGCAACAGTCCATTGGACATGGGCTGGATGCCAAGCACCAATACAGGCAACTTTACGTAAACCTCTGTGGGTTTTACGTGGTAATTTTTTGGTACCCCATCTGTGGGTAACACCTTCGAAACCATGACCTTTGGT
The DNA here is from genome assembly GCA_024271855.1 of Wickerhamomyces bisporus. Taxonomy (NCBI): domain Eukaryota; kingdom Fungi; phylum Ascomycota; class Saccharomycetes; order Phaffomycetales; family Wickerhamomycetaceae; genus Wickerhamomyces; species Wickerhamomyces bisporus. Next base: position 194,970 of record JANBXE010000018.1, read on the forward strand.
GATAGCAATGACATCAACTTGTTCATTTTGTTCAACAACAGAATCAACAGAAACGGTTTTTTCGAAATGTTCTTTGGCCCAGTTAACTTTGTCAGAAATGGAACCACCGTTAATTTGGATTTCAGCTAAGTGAGCTTTCTTTTGAGCTAATGGGGTTTTTTTGATTTGAGTGTGAACTAAAACTCTAACAACTGAAGCGTATTTGGTAATTCTGGCCAATTCACGTTCAACTTGTTCACCATTTTGAGAAGCGTATTTAGCAGCGTATTTGGTGAAAGCCTTCTTTTTAGATTTGTACCAGTTTTTGTAGAAACGACGTTTAACTTCATCAGATAAATGTTCAGCCCAAACGGTGGTTAATGATCTTAAACCTCTTGGGGTTTCAACGTAACCGACAACACCGACAACAACGACTGGTGGGGTATCGACAACAGAGACGGCTTCAACAACTTCACGTTTGTGGAATTTAGAACCTGGACGGTCTAAGTCACGAACAATGGTAGTCATACCAGCTTTGTAACCTAAGAAAGCAGTTAAATGAACTGGTTTTGATTTATCATCTTTTGGGAAAGATCTAACTTTACCTCTGATGGAGGCAGATCTCTTTCTTGGTAAGAAACCTAAATGACCATGACGTGGTGCTTCGAATTTTCTGTGAGACATTGTTTGTTAGTAGTTTTTTGCTAATGTGCAAAGGAAAGAATAGTTGATTAATTAAAAAGTGAAAAATTTTTTTTATTCATTGGATGAAAACCTGAGAACGGGAGTGTGTAAAAATGAGAACAGATCGGGTAACTTCTGTGTCTTATTTTATCCAAATTAAGTAATTTCCATATTTGTCTATTTTTTTCCAGGATTCAAAAAAAAAAAAAAAAAAAAAAAAAAAAAAGAAACGACTGAAAAAGTCGGGGAAGAATCCGGATAAATGGGTTATAAACCCGGAGACGATTGGCAGAACATGGTCACTCAGACCAACCATCAACTTTAGATAGAATCTTTAACTGTTAACGCCACTAAACAGAGAAGCTTTTTTAGTTAGTTTGTTAGTTAGTGTGAGTTTTGTTGCTCATATTAGAGTCGACGTTAAGATATTAGTCGTTTCCATATCACTATGACGTTTCGTTTAATCAGCAAGAATAGTAGCACTATTAACAGGCAAAGTTGAAAACTAGTGGTAAAACCTGATTTGTATTTTTAGCCCGCCGCATAAGTATACTCCTATGTCATTTCACTCAAAAGCTTAGTATTCTTGATACACTTGTAGTTAAGATTGGTAGCTTTAATTACTGCAGTTACATGTTATTGCTATTGCTGCTTGCAGTTTTGGGATGACTATATATTTTTGTTTAGGTTTAGTTTAAAGACCCTCATCACCTGGATGTATGGAGATGATGATGATAAAAAAAAAAAAAAAAAAATAAGTTAAGTTGTTATCTGTTATCTGTTATGTCCCCCGGGATTAAACTAAGACTGTATCAATCAATTTCATATTCTGGTATTTCACATTCTGGTATTTCATGTACTCGTTCGAAATATCGTTCTAAGTATTTCACTTTACTTAATTTGGTACATTGAGATTCTTGTCGTCTTTATTTCCTATTACGTGAAATTCCTTGCTTTTGTTTCTTAGCTTAATCTATAAGAAGATGACTTCATACTTTATAACCCGAAATAAAAAAAAAAAAAATAGAGTCATATGACTCCCATGTAGACAAGGTAAACCTGAAACCCAAACTCAAACCCAAACTCAAACCCTGTAAATTATTCAGTGTTTAGCCCTTATGTTATGTAGATGTAAACTTAAAGAATAGAATAGGGAAAACTGGTTAAGGGTAAAAGTCATATAGATTTAATGGAGTTCAGCAATGCATCATTTGCTTGGAAGGAAGAAGACGTCAGATGGCAGTCGTTTACCTATGAAAATAACAACAACCACTAACTCCTCTCGCAGGAGTTTGCTAACAACAGCAGCAACAGCGGATAACCATACTATAACATGTGATATATAACATACTGTAAATAATACACAATACGCATTAACTCATTCACTCACTTCTAGTAACAACTAACATTAACAACTAACATTAACAACTAACATTAACATCATTAACATTAACATCATTAACAACTAACATCATTAACAACTAACTAACAACTTGTGTCCATTTTAGTCAATCCCCGGGCCAATAACGTTATCAAAACCTAAAATAGCCGCTAGAAAAAAAGATTTGCGGGAAATCTGCAACTTTCATTGGAGTAAAAAAAAAAAAAAAGCTTTGAAGTTTGGAGAATTAATGCGATGACATAAATTTCGCAATGACTTATATAAATAAATCTTTTCTGCTTTTTTTTTTATTTATATATATATATATATATATATATATTTATTTATTCATTTAAATTTATATTCATATAATTTTACACATTTTACACATTTTACACATTTATTTATATATACATATATATATAAATACCTTTTATTTTTTATTCTTTTTTTTTTCCCACTTACTTACTTAATGCTTGCAATATAGTAATTGAACATTACTATCTTATTAATAATCATTCCTGCTTATCATCAATTCAATCATGACGTATGCTTTTGATGACCAGTATAACATTGTCACAAAAAAGTGCATCAATTCCCATAGCCAATTGCCACACTTCTCCGCAATAGACTACTTCCAGTTCAAATTCAATGAATACCAACTACACAACTGCTGGAAACTCGTCACTCAGTTTTCTCAAGATATCAATTCCTGCTACATCCCTAGAAGCACAAACGTCTCTAGGTTGGAAAATCTTGTTTGGAGAAAATGGACAAAGCTAAAATACGACCTTAAAGAAATTGACCCTCAGTCAATCAACTGGCAAAAAGATTGTGATATCACCTGGTTATATGGCCCTCTTGCTGCTCAATCCTCAAACTCAATACTCGATTCCGAATGTGAAGAAAGTACTAAAGATTTATCAACCTCTTCTCAAAAATCAACTCCCCCATCTCCAATCCCAACCAGTAAAAGAAACGACAGTTTCTCAAGCCTCTCAACCACGAGCACTTTGAGTGATTATGGCAGTTCCCTAGATAATGACTTTTCCGATTGTTCCAAATTCAACCATAAATCCGGAGAGAGGTATGAAGGAAATGATGACCAGACTGTAATATTCATGGATGATGAAAACGAATATAATCATTTGGAACTGGGTTTGAAACCGATATTGAAACATCGTACTTCAGACGGTCCGTTGGATTTTGAACGGTTTTTAAAATGTGATCAGAAGGAAAACTCATTGAACAAGACCGTTAGCTTTGCTGATATGGTTCAAATTAGACAATTTTATTAAAGGTTATCCATTTCCCAGTCCCCACTGCATTATCTTGTCGTCTCGTTTATCTCCATTTTTACTTCATTTTGTCTACCTTGCATTGTTTATCCTGTTAGAGATCTGGTTTTATCTTTATATCCTTTTAATTCAATCACTTCAATCATTTTGATGTCATAATGTTATGTATTATTATTACTTTTTAAAGAAAAAAAAAAAAAGTCTAACTCAATTTAACTTTTATTGTGTTTTTTTTTAAAAAAAAAAGAATTTGATGATTTCACTGCATCTTTGTAGTGCTATTAATAATTCATTCAATTGTAGGCTCCAAGATTTGAAACTCCAATTTTGATATTTATCAATTACTATCGATTCAAGGGAATTTTTTAAGAAAAAAAAAAAAAGTGAAATTGAGCACTTCAATTTCAATAGTTGATAAGACCAAATACTAGTTAAACCAAATAGTAATTAAATTGAATTCAAAAATTAAATACTTTTTGTAATAATAATAAATACACAATAACTACACAATAGATATACATAATTGTTGACACTAATAATACTGTCAAGCAAGGCGTTGTCCAAATCTCACTATTCTGGAAAAGGTGTGGAATAAAGTTATGGGTCGTACCGAATAAGGTAATTTCAAGCATGGTGATGGGAATAGTTTAAAACAAAACAAAAAAAAAAAAAAACCCCATGCGATAATCACTTCTGCAAGCTCTACTCTGACTACCAAGTATAACTGTCTTTGTTTAGACATTGTGAGAATGGAATAAAGGATAAACTGATAAGTGTTTCCACAGTTTACGGCTTCATCTAATGGGTTTCATGCCTTCAACAAACAGCCAATCATGGTACAAAATTGGGGTTTTTTAGTCTATTGAAACGGCATCTGCCATAAGTAAAAGGGCTAGAATCTGATTGGTCACTGTATCAACTTTATGAGTTTTTTTGAAACAACGGAGAGGGAAATCGTAGCCCCCTCCAAGGTATGAGAAAGTTACTATAAAAATTAAAAATAGCATATCATTAAGAAAAAAGAGATACAACGATTTTGCGTGCCAAGCAATGACAGGTCCTTTCAATAAATAAGAAGAAAAAAAAAAAAAATAACACCGTCCGACTTAATTGGTATTTTATTTACTTGAATTCACTTAGGACTAATCCACTAACAAGATTATAAAAGACTCTTCCTGTATAATATAATAAGTCGTAATAACACTTTGTCGCTTGTTCAAATTTAAAAATAAAAAAAGAAAGGAAAAAAAAGGAAGAAACAGGACATGGTATGATATGTGTACATTTTACATACGCACGAATGACAACGTCAGAATGATGTGAAGAACGAAGAGCATGGGCTGTAGCAGTAACTTAGTGGATCAACATCTTAACAGAAAGTTGCAGACTGAACTAAGCCACAACCGATGTTAAACAATAAGGCATAAAGATAGACAAGGTTAAACATTCGGAGCTTAAGTGTTCCAGCGTCCCACATATAACATTACTAGGGATCATATAAAATTGGAGACTTTTTCCCTTTTTTTTTATCTCTTCCCTCCTGTTCACAAACACTTTCACTCTTACTCTAGTAGTACACCGTTCTCATGGAACTCTGCAACAAGCACCAGGAGGAGGGGGAGGAGGATGACAAAGACAAGGACAAGTACAAGGACATTGTGGAGCATGCACTTATAGAAAACCAAGCCCTTCTCCGGAATTATGCCCATCTGGCTGTGCTTAAAGGAACCCAAGCCAGTGTTATAGATGAGACGAATCCTATAAAACATGAATTAATCTCACAATCAATCCATTCCACGAATATAGAACGAACTTTCCTCAACTTTTTCTTTTATATCTCCAGTGTGTTGGTAACGTTTGAATTTGTCATCATTTTGTTGGACCAAGAAGACTTTGACCTTGAACAGATTCAAGCATTTGTTTGTGATGCCATTCCTATCATGGGAAGGTTGATGAATCTATATTTGGTAAAAACGTTCATTTTGAGAGTATTTGTGACGATGAAGGTTTTTGTCAAGGTTGATGGTGATGTAAATGAAAAATTAGAAATAGATATAGAAGATTACAATCAGCATAATAATAAGATTATAATGAGGTTACTCGACATTCAATTTTACGAATTTTTATCGAGATCTTTCTTAGTTTGGCTGTTGCTTTCGATAGAGTTTCTCATAGATAATTCCAACAAAAATGAGGACAACAAAAATGAGGACACCAAGCTGAATAACAGAAGTCTCACAGTAGTGCGTGTATTCAATAATTTCTCTGATTTTATTTGGGTTGGTGTCACTGGGTTTATATTATTAATATTTGCATGTTATGAACTGGGTGAGATGGTCCAGAAGCGTAGAATAAGAATTTAATGGAGAAACAAAAACAAAAACAAAAACAATGAAAAAGCCCTTTTGTATAATGGACAAACGATTAGTACAGGTTTAGTCAAATACTATAATTATTCTTGTAGTTGTGATTGCGTGAAAAGAAGAAAGGTGAGATGCCAAAAACAATTTCTTTAAAGTATTTATGTAACAAATTTATTATTATACTTCCATATCGGATAAGCTAGTTATAAATATACAAGAATTTAAAACAATAACAACAGAAACAACAAACATACACAGCTTGTGAAATCAGCATCTTGTTCCAAAAGAACTGTACCTTGATAAATCCTAGATGGGTTTAAAAACGCTACTACGGTTCAAATAATTTCTAGTCAAACAAGAGTTCTAGAAGAAACTCCTGATTGTATAAACATTTACTCATCGGATTTGTAGCAATAAGAGTAAGTGAAACCACATCACTTTAAACCATCGGATTCTAAATGATTAGTTATTATACCGTGGTTAAAAAGTTTTTTTTTTTCTTTTCTTTTTGATAAACTAAATAAGTTTCTCCTTTTAGGTCCTCTTCTTGATCTTTTGGATTTGGACTTGGATTTGGATTTGGATTTGGACTTGGTTTGTAAACTAAGTCCAAGTCCAAGTCCAAAACCCAGAGAAGTCACAGTAAGGGTAGTGTAATACTAAATAGATTTTATGATAAAAAAAACATAACTATCAGTTCTGTTAATTCATGCTTAAATTTAGACTTATCATAGAATTTGATGTGATGGTTGATTTGGAATATTTTGTTATCAGGACATTTGATAAAAAAAGGTTTTCTTTTTCTTTTGAGTTTAAAGTTCTATTACAATTTATTTATATTTATTTATTTATTTATTTATTTATTTATTTATTTATTTATATATAAATATAAATAAATGTGCCGATTTCTCTTTCTAATGTTTAAATCTATTTGGTGTTGAAGCTCAACACCAAATAGATATAGCATTATAGACAAATGATTAATACCTTCAATCCATACTCATTATTCAGTTCTGCTGATTCAGAACATAAGGTTGATCCTTATGATAAGATTCAACTTTTAAGAAGAGATTCAGAGATTTTAAAACTAGATAATGATCTTGTTACACCATCAGACTCGATTCATAAAACTCAACAGAGCGAGGTTGAATGGATTTTTGAGCTCAAGGATGAGTTCTTGAAGACGCTCTACTCTTATTTCATGGTATGTAACATCATCGGTTTTGATTTAGGTGATTTATACGAATCAACTTACTAACCGCTACACAGTGACTACTGGCAGGCAGACCAATTAATTAGTGGTATTTTTTTTTTTTGCGGTTATGAAGTTTTATATAGTAATGTTAGTTTCTATTGCTGGGCAGTCACGTAACCTTTTTATTAGTATTTCACTCTAAAAAAGATTGATACCGTACTAAAGAAGATAGTGAATGCTTCACGATACTTCACAATACTTCACGATACTTCACGATAGCTCTAACCACGAGATATCAAAACGTGGGTATTAGCAGAATAGAGCTATCTCTGGTGTTGATGTTGCCCAAAACATAGATAGTTTAGGTTGAAGGGGCCGATTAATCAAAATTCATGGCGATTCTAGAACTAGAAGACAAGTATCAGTCTATTGATATCACCCTTTCCCCCTTCATTTACTTTCCTTTCATTTACTTTCCTTTGATTGGCAGGTATACAATCTATAAAACAAATTTAAAGCTATAAGACGAGTGGTACAAGACAAGAGGAGCGTCAGAATTTGAAAATAGTTAACAAGGTTGAATCTTCCATTAGACACTGGCTCCAACTATCATCATGGGATGCTGATTAAGGTATGATTATTGTTTGATTACTGAAATTTACTGATAGTCTTCTGCACCATGTTATACTATTAAAAAAAACCTGGCGATACTCTCACAATGAAATGACATGCTGTTTTTTCTATATAAACTCAAATCAACTTGAACTTGAGAAATACATCGTTATAAATCACCACTGAACTCAAATGATACTTGAACTCGATTTGTTTTCCTTCCTTTTTCAACGCTTGAGTTTGAAACAACTGTCAAGTTGTTGAATCTGTTGTGGTGCCTCAATTAGGAAATAATATATGGATCTTTTTTTTTTTTTTTTTTTTTTGACACAATTCATTGATTTCTTACTCTACAAAAAAGATTATGAATCAATGATGTCACGTCTGCAATAAAGCATTGTCATTGTCCAATAAAGGGAACTGTTTTATCATCTGTTTCAATCTTGAAAAAGGTTTAAAAGATCCAGAAATATTTCATTTTTTTTTTTTGCTTATACTCTTTCAACACTCAGTACTTGACTTTATCATGGTTTCATACGAAGATTACCGATTGCCAGCTGATTTCAACCCTAGGCATCAGTATTTCAACTACACCTCAGCTTCTGGGGATTCATCAATCACTTTCGATGACCTTGATTATCTTTATCGTGTTCAAATTAAGAATAGTGTCATTTTTGGCGTGAGAATAGGCGCTGCTGGTATAGCTATGCTTTTGTTATGTATAATTTCACGTAACAGAAAGACTCCGGTGTTCATTTTGAATCAAATATGCCTACTCTTAATTACAATACATTCTGCTCTCTACCTGGCCTATATCTTGGGAAGTTTTGGGTCTTTGACTTTCTTGTTCACTAGATTTGAAGAATTGGTCTCACGAAATGATATCAATGTTTATATTGCTGCCAATTTTTTTCAAGTTCTATTGATTTGCTTTGTTGAAGGATCCTTAATCTTTCAAGTTCGTACAATTTTCCAAGATCCATCAAAAAGAAATTATGGTTATATTTTCACATGTCTAGCAATAGCTACTGGGTTATCAACTGTTGGTTTATACCTTTATAATTTTATCAAATCTGCAATAGTTGTCTCTGAAAACCCTGCTTTTACTTATTCATCAAAAATATTACAGGCACAACCTATTTTGTTCGCCTCATCAATCAATTTCATGAGTTTATTATTAATTGGAAAGTTGGTCTTAGCAATTAGATCCAGGAGATATTTAGGATTGAAACAATTTGATGGTCTCCATATTTTATTAATAATGTCCACTCAATCAATGGTTTTCCCATCAATATTATTAATCATCAGCTATGCAGTTAATTCTTGGGAAAGTATTGCTATTCCATCACTATCATTATTACTGGTTACTCTGTCATTACCATTGTCATCAATGTGGGCAAGTAGTGCAAGCAATCAGCCAAAACCAACTTCTTTTAGTTACAATGCAGAAACTGTTTCTAGTAATAAAGGAACAAATTGTTATTCAGAGCAAGGAACTACTATCGGTAGTGATGTATTATCTACCAAGGAAAGTTTGGGAAATGGGTTTAACTTATACACCCCTTCGACTGCTGCTGAGGAGGAAGCAAAGAGATATTGGTTCGGTAATGGTGATGCAGAAGACGACGAAGATGGACAGGAAGTTTCTAGAATAACTTTTCAAATTTCTTCTGGCGTAAGATAATTGGGATTAGCTTAAATGGTGTTTTTATTTTTTTTTTTTTAATTTATATGGTAGTGAGGAGGAATAAGTTATACTACATTTTTGTGCACTTTTTTATGATAATTTATTAAATTTTAGCGAATGGACTTCTTTAGGATTTCCAAATGGAAAGCAAAGCTAACCAAGCACTAAGGAAATTAAACAAATAATGTAACCAATACAAATGTCTGACACCATAAATCAGTGAAAAAAATGCAAAATGACACAGTATAAAACAAGTTATTCTTTTCTGTGATTTATTTTGAGGCTGTAGTAAAAATTCATTCTGAACGTTTTTGCTAATAAACAAAATTATAGGTAAAATAGCTAGGATATTGTGATGCGATGAGAACGGAGTTTTCCATCTAACCGCAACATTATGGAAGAAAACAATCAAAACAGGAATATTAACAGGCATTAGCCAAACCATTAGCATCATTATAGACAGGTTAAAATTAGCAATGTTTTTCTTTTTGAGATCAACTTTCTCTTTGGCATTATAATTGTCCCAAACCAAACGTGATCGAATAGTAACAATAATTTGAACTATAGTGCAAACAACAAAGGCAAACTGGTAAGGGATATAGAACATAACAAAAACAATTAATAACAAAAAGCCAATGAAACGTCTTGTTTCATTCAAGTTTGTCCATTTTTCTTGGAAGCTTTTTGAAACAATTTGGAAATTTATCCTCAATCTAAACTGATGGATTAGAGCGTGTACAATTATCAAAACAACTTCAACAACTAACAAAACAATATGAACAAGTGATAAGGAAATAATATAAAACAATGGTCCCAAAAAAAATAAAAATTTTTCCTGAAGACCCAAGAAATATGGATTGACAAATGTTTCACCAAGATCATGGGGATTTGTCTTCGTAGTTGGGGAAAGCATGTAAAAAACCCAGTGTAAAACTTTACCACTTGACAAAGGAGTCAAAATCGAAAGTAACGGGATTGCATAAATTGTGAATGAAGCCAATATACTCAAAGATTCTGCAAATGAGATGAATAAACCGGAATCGTAAAATTTATTGAATTGTATCAATAAAACCAACGTGATGACAAACACAGGCATAGAAGCAACTGCTAATCTATATCTTATAACCAAAAGTTTCAAACTTTCTAAGATATCAATCTTAATTTTGAACTTTGCAATTGAGTCAGAGGATTGTATTGTAGATGGCTGCGACCATAATTCCAAATGAACGGGATTAAAACTTGATTTGAAGGGGGTATATGGTGATATGCCATGAAATGAAATTGATTTTGGAGAATCAAGGTGCAGATGCCATTTAGATTCAAAAGGATCTTCAATCCATTGTCTTATGAATGGTTCGAATGAAGAACCATCAGAATTGATAGCAGCACTGAATTTATAACTCAATAAACTACTCCATGCATTGTTGATTCTTATATCTGTAGATAAAGATCCATCAAGAGGTATTGTAAAAGAACTACCAAATAACATGTCCAGTAAACCAAATTTCACTTCAATTGTATGATGATCTGTTCTATTCAAGGAAGCGGTGCTGAAGTATCCTTTTCTTTGTTCTTGTGGATCTCGGAATACCACATATGAATAGGTTTGGAGTAGCTTGGAGGGAATCTGGGTAGCAAAGAATGGAGAAGCATCACCACCATAAGAAGAGTCTTGTAATGTGGGCTTCATAGAGTTTGGAACCTTATGAACATTTGATGAAATATCGACACATTCAAAATCAGCTCTTTCAATATCATCATTGGAGCCTAGGTCTATTAAACTCTTTCTACCTGAAAATTCTTTGTATTCTTTACATAATAGTAATGAAGCATCCCTTGAAGTTGGGTCAAAAGTTGAAGGTTTATGAGAACTCAAGAAAGTGAATGTTGGATCAATTGTATCAAATATTGGTATTAGATGAAATTTATCATTTTCATGGATAAAAGTTTTGGATTTTTGTTCGATTTGAATTTGTTCTTTTTTCAATCGTAAACGTAATGTGGTATCATGGAACTTGTCGTTGAATACTTCATTTTCAAAACCAGTCAATAAAATCTCTCTGAAAATATCCATTCTTTCCTTTAATGGTTTGGTTCTTGACGGAACTGTAGGATCAGCTGTTTCAAACAATGTCGTAACAATAGTTTTCCTCAATTGGTCACACCAAACAATAGCTAAGTGATCAATTGGAGTCCATACACTTGGTATACCAGTGGTATAAACTGTAAACCCATTACTTGACGGAACCAGTCCAGCGAGAGTAGTATAATCTGCTGGTAAAATAGTATCAGATAACCCACCAGTAATCGAAATCAATGAAACATCTTTCAATCTTTTACTAGCGGGCGATTTTTTTTCAGAAAATCCAGCTCTCCAAAACTCATCTATAGCAGCATATGTTTTCATTAGATCTCCATCAAAAGTCGCAGGAGCAGCTGCATGTGGAGCAGCAAGTGATATGATAGTATTAACAGATCCTTTAACATAATTAGGAAGTGTTAGCATCACTCTACTGACGACACCACCCATTGAATGACCTATGAGTATCACTGATGAAGGTGCGTTTGATTGTTTGGCATATAGCGATAGAATGAATTTGATTGCATCGTTTAAATATTCAGCTTGATCAAGCATAGTTCTTCCATGGAATGCAGTAAAATCTTCGTTGAAATGAGCAGAAAAAAAATCAAAGTTTTTCCCCTTGTAACTTTCATTGTCTCTATTATTGAAAGCAACATTCGCAGCTTCAGCAGCAATTGACCTGACTTGTTTATAACTTCCTGCGTTCCCAGGAATGAATAAAACGGGGATTCCATCCAAAGTATTCAATCTGTTATTCTCATCTGGAATTTTATCCTTTCCTTGTTCCCTATAAAGAAACAAGTTGTATTTGGAAGCTAGTTTAGTGTGAGTTGTGTCGAAGCCTGTGACTCTGGCATATGAAGGATATAGATAGATGGACCTACATTGGGGCATATCAGCACCATGGGGCTGTTTTGTAGAGGCATAGATGATAAAAAGTATGAGGATGGTACCAATAAATGTGAGAAGGTTTAAGGGCCTTTTGTAGAAGCGCCTAGGCTTAGTATTGACAAGGGTTGAGGTGTATTGCTTTTGTATGGAGTCCATTGTGATAATAACAGGAGATGCGATAAACCACAGAGCGTGAAAGCCAAGTGCCAAAAAAAAAAGTGCAAAAAGGAATCCTTTTGACGGCGACACAGAATTTAGTTAGCAACAAGCTTTTTAAATTGTAGAACAATGATTGATTTTTGGTTGGTTGAAGGAGAGGAAGGCTGTGGATCTATTCTTAGATGAAGAGGCACTAGTAATAATAGGACCGGACTTTTTTTTTTTTCGTCTTAAAATAGACGGTTTGGGATTTCTGATAAATTTAGAGCTAGCAGGAAATTTCTTGATGCATGCGTCTCAGAAGCAGCTTTGAGTATACCTGCAATAGCAGACTTCTTTCAGATTTTAACTGTTTTTCAGACTTTGGTTGATCTTTTTGCGCTTTTTCGCCATTTTCCGCATGTTTTTCGCTGGTTTGCGCAAAACGTTTGTATTTCCATTTTGGGAAATAAGCTTAAAAATAGCGAAAAGATAATACTCTATTTGTTTTTATGTAGTAGAAAAAAACTTATAATGATATTTTCAACTTATTTTTTCTTGATATTGAGTTAAAAGAGATACAAGAAAGAGGAAAGAGGACAGAGGACAGATGAGAAATGGGTTTGGACATCGATGACCTCGTACCGAAGGTGATGGAAGTTGCTACTAAACAGTTTAAATTGCAGATGTATGACGATTGTTTGAGATTGTTCACGCGTGCTATTGATTATGCCAAATCGTTAGATCAAACAACAATAAGAAATTTGAGGAAATCCTACAAATTGACTGAGAGACCATCCTATTTACAAATTGGCGATAAAGTAAACCATCCCAAATTGGCCACTCTTCTTGATAATAGAGCTGCAACATTGGAGAAATTGAATAAGTATGTTGATGCTCTGAAGGATTCAGAAGAGATCATCAAAGTTGAACCATATAATGTGAAAGGTTATCTTCGATGTGGTAAATTATACCAAAAATTGAAACAAGAAAGGAAAGCATTCCAGGTTTATGTAGATGGGATCAAGAAAGTTGACGAAGGTGTAAAGAAGTTTAAGTTAAAAGTTAATGAAGAAATGGTTGATATTTTGAAATCACAAAAGAACGATTTAAAGCTGAGACTCCTTGAGGATGAAAGGGCCAAAAATGTTGCCAAAAAAAGGTCCCAATTGGTGCCAATCCCTAGTTTCGGAGCTTCAGTCAAAAAGTCTAAACTATTCTCTCAAAACTCTCAACTTCTTGATCCATTACAGGCGCTTCCATTTGAAGTGATGGAGAATATTTTAAAATATTTACCATTGAAGCATACAATACGGTGTCTTGGGGTGTCTAGGACATGGAACAAGTTGATTGGAAAAATGTCGTTATACAACCACATAAGAATGTCTCAATTGATTGGAATTAAAGAGGTTAGAAACTGTTTTCAGCTGATTTTGAACTCAAAGAGACACCAATCACTTAAAATAATAAAACAATTTGACCTGCTTTCAATTAGAAGACAAGAAGAAAAACAGGTGCTCTTGTATGTTTTATCGAGATCTGGAGTGTCGGTCTCAGAAAGGTTGGAGCTGAATTTTTTGGATATTACAATGGAACAAATAGTTGAAGTTATACAAAGAAACTCACAAGCGAAAAAGACAGTAGAGTGTTTAAAATCGCTAAAACTGAAATGCGTTTATGTCCCTACAGCTGAGGAGACCCTGTTATCATTATTATCCAATCTTGAATCAATTCAAATTATTCCAGCACCAACAAACTCCATTCAAGCTTTGCCCTTGTCATACACCCCACTAACTAAGCCATTAATCAATCTTAAATCTTTATATATAGTCGGCAATAAGAATAAGAAACAACCGTTGCCTTTCCACTATTTTTTCAAACAAAACTCATTATTACCTAATCTTAAATCATTAACTATAGTTGGATGTAATTTCCAAAATTTGAATCAAGCTAATGGATCTTTTAATTTTTTGGTTAATTTCAGCAAATTAGAAAGCATGGTATTTGAAAACAATGATAACTTTGATTTTAGATACTTGCTAAAAAATCATGACTCTTTACAGTTTGACAATTTGAAGAAGTTTGCACTAAGAGAGAAAAAGATTGCTTATAGTGAGTTTCTTCATAGTTATGATCCCTTGTATCTGAACAGAATATTTGCAAATTTGACAGTCCTTGATTTGACGGGGTCTTCAATCACCTATTACGGATTGAGAAAGCTTTTGAACATATGTGGGCTAAACTTAAAACAATTATCTATAGGATTTTGTTCAAACATCTCACATCCTAAAGGGATTGCGGGATATGCTAACATTACAGGAACGTTTGATTATGAAGAATTTGTCACGCTATGTCCTGTTCTAGAAGTGTTGTACCTGAACCAAGCTAGTGAATTTTGTGATCATTCATTGACGTTATTTATTAATGCTTTAAGGAGATACGACACAATGAACAGTTTAAAGTTAGTGGACTTATCTTTCAATTCTGGGTTATCTGGGTTTAAATTACTGGAATTTGTCAAGCTTCGAAATTTGGCAATGTTTATTTTAGATGGGGTTGATATCCAACCTGCAACGATAAAACATATGGAACAGAGATACGTTACGAAAGTTATAAGCAGATTGGATAAACAACATTGGAAAGAATATGGTACTACAAGTTATGATCCATTACTTTAAGTATACAGTCATTGTGCATTTTGTGCTCTATTTTGTAGACTTTAGAGGATTCGATTTCACCGGGTTCGGTTTTGATATTTTGAATGCATTCTGTTTCAATGGCTTTTTTATATTTTTCTTTATCCCAAGTTGAATCTTTATAGGTGTTTCACTCTTTATGGCTCTCCCTTCGTCAACTTCTTCGTCATCTCTGGCAGCTTGTTGTTCTTGGCCCCTTCTTATTTGTTGTTCAAGAATCTTTAGGCCCAGCTGATCTTCATTTTGTTCAGAGTTATTATGTTTCTTCAATAATGATTTTCTCATGATTTCATCACCAGAGTTATTGATGTACGAAATATCTAGACTGTTTAGACTCGAATCTGTTTCATCAGTTACATTTGCAATGATTGTTCCTTCTTTAGCAAGATGCTGTATGAATTTTGATAACGATGTCCACTTCGTAGAGTTTAAATGGATATGATCTTTTTGTTGAATCAATTGATTGTAAAATTTATTAGCATTAATAGCTTTCTCACCATGGAAATTTCTCAAGTTTGTAACAAAATAGTCTTTAAATTGTTTGGAGAACATTTCAATATCCTGATGTGTGACTGATTGTATCCTTTTTAGATGTGTTTCACTTCGTACATGACTTTTGAACCCATTATCGTCTCTACATTGCTTTTCGCAGATCTGACAATACCATTTCAACTTCTGCAAACCTCTTGCCTTCATTTGGTTGGAAAGGAACTTTGGGGTACCGAATTCAGCTTTGGCCATTGTTATTTATTAAAGTTTTACGGTGTAACTTTTTATATTGGACTTCTATTTGTTGATGTAGATTTTTTATGCCAAACAAATTGCTTTCTTTTTTTTTTTTTTTTTTCTTCTCTTCAATTAATTTGATGGTTAATCACTAGCACTTCACGCAAACAAACCACAAAATGAATACATGGAAGGCATTTAGATCCACTTTCGCTAATAAATTTGGAAATGTATCAGGTCAGGTGTTTTGCACTAGGAGATTGAAATCTGTGCCAAAACTAATTAGAAACTATGCGACTTATAGACGGTTCAACAATCAAACAACAACTTCAAATCTCTTAACAGACCCAAGAACAAAAAAATATGCCGGTGGGATCTTGCTCGTTTCTGGTGTTTTTTATGTGTCACATCTTGAAGAGGCTCCTGTTTCTGGAAGAAGACGTTTTATTTGGGTTGGAAAAGGATTGGAGAGGAGAATTGGAGACTACACCTATCAGCAATTGTTACAGGAGAATAAAGGTAAGCTATTACCGGACTACAATCCTGAAGTTATCAACGTTAAGAAAGTTTTCAAAAGAATATTAAAGGTTAGTCCAGAAACCGAGGCTAACAATGAAATTGATTGGAAAGTCCATATCATTCATGATCCAACAGCCCCACCAAATGCGTTTGTTCTTCCTGGGGGTAAAGTCTTCGTGATGAGTTCCATTTTGGGCATTTGCAAGAATAACGATGGCTTAGCTACAGTTTTGTCACATGAGTATGCACACCAACTGGCAAGACACACAAGTGAGAACCTATCAAAAGCCCCTATTTATGGGATTTTGGGATTGGTGTTATATGCCATAACTGGTACTGATGTTCTCAATTCATTCATCGTGAACGCAATTTTCAAAATGCCAGCATCCAGAGAAATGGAGACAGAAGCAGATTACATTGGGCTGATGTTAATGTCAGAAGCATGTTTTGATCCTCATGAAGCATCTAGATTATGGGAAAGAATGACACAATGGGAAAGCTCATCTAATAGACGTGTGACTCCGGAATTCCTGTCAACACATCCTGGAAGTGAAAGAAGAATCCAGAATATGATTAAATGGTTACCGGAAGCAGAGGACAGACGTGCCAGATCAAACTGTAACCAATATACTGGCTTCATGAACTATTATACTGGACTATAGTTGTACTTAGGTAAATATGAGTTTATCTAAATATATATATATATAAAAAACATAGTCATACGTTTAATCACGTGACTAAAGTTCCTCTACCAATAAAATTATTCAGAAGTCAAAAAAAGATGAGACCTTGTTTTATGACTCTTTTTTTTTGGCACATAAATCTCTAAACAGTAATCACAAACCATCTATTTTAGAGATTGTCGCTGAAGTTATCAAACATAGCTTTAACCATCGCTATCGTATACTTGCCGTTTTCGCTTTATTTCGGTTTTGGTGCACTTTTCATTATTTTCATATCAAAAAAAAAAAAACTGTCATATTAAAAGAAGATGGAAGCAGAGAAGGTAAAAAACCTTAAATTCAATCCGCTAGATATCACTGAGTCATTGGGGTACACTACATTTAGGAGAGACTCTAGAAAGCCATGGTCACAAGAAGAGGATTCCAAGTTAAGTGAATTAGTTGATACAAAGCTAAGGGAGTTGGGGTTGCAAGATGGTATCAAAACCTTAACTACACCTAAATGGGCTACCCAATCCACTCAGATTGCACAAGACATAAACTGGGATGATGTTAGTGAGAATCTGAAAACTAGAAAATCTAAGGATTGTAGAAAAAGATGGACAAACTCGTTAGATCCGAATTTAAAAAAGGGAAAGTGGACTCCTGAGGAAGATGAGTTACTGGTTGCTTCTTTTACCAGACATGGATCCTCATGGCAGAAAATATCATTGGAAATTCCTGGTAGAACTGACGATCAGTGTGCTAAAAGATATATAGAGGTTCTCGATCCAAATACAAAAGATCGTTTGAGACCTTGGTCATTAGAAGAAGATTTAGAATTGATCAAAAAAGTGAAGGCATATGGTACGAAATGGAGAACAATTTCATCAGAGATGAAGAGTCGACCAAGTTTGACCTGTAGGAATAGATGGAGGAAGCTTGTCACGGAAGTTGTCAGAGGAAAAGCTAACGGCCAGATCAAAAAGGAAATTGATTCAATAGAAGGTGGGCTATCGAAGCTAGAAGAGATCAGCGAGAGCCTTCATAACCAAAAGAAAGAGATAATGAAGGCGAAGGAAAAAGAAAAAGAAAAGAAGGCAAGAGTGAAAAGTCTTTCTGTATCATTGAAAGAATCTGAGTCTAAACCACACACTCAAGAATCTTCTTCAAGCCACCATCACCACCATCAACAACCTTTAGCATCATCCCAAGTAAATCCTTCCCCACAGCCTATATTACAATCGCATTCACAGACAGGAGCTGGGGTCAATGTTCTCAGTCCCTTTCAGCACATACAAGCTCCTTTAACAGGAGTTGGATCACCTTCATATGTTGTTGATTCTCCAAAGCCAGCAAACACTGGCATGGATTGGAAATATACTTTGAAGGATACATCAGGCTTGACATTATCTAATGGTAATATTTCAACAGCTGAATTAGCAAAGAACTTGATTGAAAATGCTAAAAAGTACAATCTGAAGATTTCTATTCATCAACATATACATCATCATTATGCCCCAGCAAATATAACATCTAAGGGTGGATCACCTGAAGATTCTGCATCAAGTTTATCTGGAAATATGAATGAACCTGATATGATCCAACCAAATAGATATTCACATTTCAATTATTTACCACCCATGGTCCAACCACAGCTGGAAAGTTCGAATCTGGGGAATAGAGAAAATGACTTGACTAGAATCTTGAATCCATCATCAACATCTCATCAGTATCAAACGACTTCATCCAAGCGAAGATTATCCAATTCAAGTAATAGTAGTCGTAAAAAACATATTCCCAACACATCTGCTAATAGTCAACAATATCAATCAAATTCGCATGACCAATATAATCCAAGTAATCCTTTCCATCATGAGGAATTAGAGGATGAGTTAGATTTTTGGGAAACGATGAGAAGTTTATCGCAGGTTGTCAACACTGATACGAACAACAACAACAACAACAACAACAACAACAACATTAATAATAATAATAATAATAATAATAATAATAATAATGACAATGACAATAACAATAACAACAATAACAACAACAACAACAACAACAACAACAACAACAACAACAACACCAACAACAGCTCCAAAAAGCAACAACAACGCCAGTCAATTCCACGTTTAAAAAGGGCAAGTGAAGGAAAACAGAGTAGCTCAAAAGCAGCTGCAGAAATAGGATTGTATTACAATGCATTTACTGAAGAAGAAGATTTAGATTTAGAAGAACTAGAAGATAACTTGAAAGATTTTGACGGATTTGCCAACGGATTGCCATTTAATCCATCATAAACGGACAGTTGGCCAAATGATTTGTTCCTTTTGATCAAAAGGAACGTTGATACACACCAACTGGGCAAAAAATAAATGAGAATTAGAATTTGATTGTTCTTTTTACCGTATAGCCTCTCATAGACTTTATATATTGTTAATCCGGTGATTTTTATTTGTTAGATTAACGTCTAACTGTGGATAGTTTTAGCAAAGCTGGTTAATCAAGTTCTAGTCACTCAGGTTCAATTTTGAAAATGGCAGAGGAGCTGAAGTGTTTTTGAGTGTCATGTTATCAAGTACAACAAGACTGGAATGTGCCAGATTAGTTTGACATATTAATTTATAAGTGTGTGTAAATGCATGATAAAGATTTGTTGTCGATAACTAGCCAGATTGGACTTCTTGCGAAATTACATTGAAATGACGACCAAATCGCAAATAACGTTAATTAATAAATATTATATGACTAGAAGGCAGTGTATATCCCCAAAAATAAATTTTCAATGTTTATCTCCTTGCTCATCCTATCGTATCAAGCGTTATCTTATTTTCTCTCGAAATAGCTGGAAGCGTTGATAACAGATACAGTAGAGTCATATGTGAACTCACCAGCATCGAAAAATTTTTTAACATAAACTTCCAGATCTTTATTACCAACAAAATCAGTTTTTGGAGTTAAGCCAGTGTTTCTCTTTATACCAGCTAAGACTGTGGAGATTAGGAGCAGATCAAAAGAATAGTGGACGGCTTTACCAATCTTCCCCCCAAAATATTAGTTTCTGAATAGAATAATGAAACTGATAAAAGAACTCACCAAGGTCATTTTTGCGTATTCTTCTTGGAAAAGAATCGAATTATTGCTTAATTTGGCGTTGTTGATTCGAATTGAATTGAATTTGCAGTTTCAATTTTTACGTAAGCTCAGAGATTATTTTTTTTTTTTCTTCTTTTAAATGAATTTCTCAACGGTTAGAAAATCGCTTCTATAAAGCTGCTTTTACACTATACTTTAAATATGTCTGCAATGTTTATGAGAAACGAGATTTGTTCATTGGTGAGAAAAACATCATCTGCTGCAATTTTGCTAAAAACAACAAGCCTGATCGCCCCTAAAACAATTAGACTCTATTCGACTACAGCTACAACTACAACTACAACTACAACTGCATCCACAATAGCTAATGATGCTTTGATCTCTAGAAAGCCAGTTACGGTTGATAGAGAACTTCCTGATCCTTTGAAGGACGTAAAGAAGAATCGTGCATCATTTATTATATTCTGTGCTCTTATGGCTGCTTCCTCGGTCATTATTTTCAACTACGAAAAAACCAATTCCCCAATTGTCACAACAACATTACATTTCTTGAGAAGATCAAAACTATCAAGAGAACTACTAGGTGATGAGATTGATTTTGCTGATATTTACCCATGGATCAGTGGTGAGCTAAACCAAGTGAAAGGTATTGTTAATATCACTTTTAGAGTCAAAGGAAGTAAAAATCGTGGCGTAATTGTGTTAGTTGCTGATAGAGAGGATAGAAACAGCGATTTTTTAATACATCAATGGAGTTTAACTGTTGATGGGGAAAAGTATGATTTGTTGGATGATAAGACTGTTGATTTCTCTGTTTAGTCTGATCGTGTAAATAGAAAGGGAGTAGGGAATTAAATAAAAGGATGTAAATAAAAAAAAGAATACAAAAATAAGAATCTAAAAATTTAATGCTTCAATGTCAATAATAACAGTAATGATAATAATAATAGTAATAATAATAATAATAATAATAAACTCCATATAAAATCTTTTCATGTATGTAGAAGGGCTATTCAAAAAAAAAAAAAACTTAAAAAACGAACAACGATATTTTGACAAAAAAAAGGGAAAATTCATAATAGGTACAAAGCAATCAATAATAAGATCAAGTGATGCACAAAAACCCAAGCTCTTTCAATTAGCTTTTGGCCTTAGACTTTCAATATAGGCCCTCTTGTTTTCAGAATAATTGGTAAATTCATTTTCGTATTGATCCTCTTCTTGAATTTCATGCTCATTAGAAAGGTCATAGTTGTTCTTCAAGTCATACTCATCGTCAGTCAAATTTGGATTAGAGAGCGAAGGACTTCTGTTTCTTTCTTGATTCAAAGTATTTTTACTTGATTTCCTAGAATATGAAGGAGTGGGTTGTTGTAGTGTTCTTGCTAGTTCCATGGAATTTCTTGAAGAATGTGTAGCTTGAGTTGGATCATCCATCAGTGGAACATTTCCATAAAAATTATCAGACGTTGAAGCGTTTGTTGAATTTATTGATGAGTTTGATCCACCTTGATTTAGCGAATTGGCGTTGTTAAGGTTGGTGTAGGAAGAATTTCTGGAGTTACTGAGGCTTCTCTGCTTGAGTTTATAGGCTGGAACGTATCTTTTCTTTTTTTTATCGTTATTATTGTTGTTATTAGTGTACTGTTTCTCATCATCATTGTTAGGTTTTTTCTCAAAGAGTATTCTTCCATCATCAGAGGTTTCAGAAGGTTCGGACAAGTTGCCAGTTTGGGGTACTATTATATCACTTTTTTTATTCTGTATTTTCAGTTCATCGATATTGTCATAACTTAAATCCTGGTTTATATGATTTAATTCATTGTCTTGATCAAAAGCCATATCCTCTCGTTTGAATCTTCTTCTAGTTTTGACAAAAAATGCAAAAGCAACCATTATAGCGAGAAAGCAGGGTATACCAACAGCACAGCCAACAGCTACTGATGTCGAATAAGTGGGCATTATTGAAATTTATGATTTAGATGGCCTATTATTAGCAATATGGTAGGAAGTGGGTTTGAAAAGGTCTAGAAAGAAAACTGAGCAAGCGTAAAGGAAGCACAGAATTAAAGGACTAGAGGTAAGCGAGTGTAGAGGCAGGATTTAGAGAATGTGAAAGAGTGAGATCACCCAGTAAGTTTGCTAACAAGGTAGTGAAATTCAGGTTTTTCGATTGGGTACCTTCCAAATGAACAATGTGAGATTATTTCGTATTGTGAATGTTGATAGGAAGATGGAGGAGGATCTAAAAAGAAGTCGATCTGGCGTTGGTGATCTGACAGAAGCCACAAAGTAGAACTTTTCTTGGTGCTGTTGCGAGTTGTTCAGAGTTTAGGCTGGGTTTTTGCTATTTTTTCTATTTTTGCTGTTTTAATGGCTGGTTGATGATGTTTTTTCTTAAAGGGGAATGCTGCTTCATTGGGAAGGCCAACAAAAGTCTGGGCTCTTGTTAGATCTTATTCTTTTTTCCTTCTTTTCTTCTAAGACCAAATGCGGTAATGACTAAGATCTCACTGGACTTTATGCAAAAGGTTTTATACGGTATTTTACACTGAATAGTAATCAATATCAACCTTATTTTTACTGTGTTCCAAGATACCCACTATTCTTTAAACCTGATTGCTCTTTATTATGGTAGTCCGGGTAACAATATATTTACGTATATTTATTTAATCGTATATGTAAATATATTTCTTTATCACGTGACTTACACAAATAGAATTCCGGTTTTTTTTTTTTTTTTTTTTTTTTTTTTCTTATTAACCAAATCCGAGGGAAGTAAGTAAAGGCTTGATCTGCTTTTGTTTTTGTTTTTGTTTTTTTTGTTTTTGTTCCAGGCCTTTTTCGCTTTCGCGTCTTGAATTGAAACAATCCAGATCAACAGGAAAGCTGAGATTTGATACGTCACAATTTCGCTCAAACTGCCAAAGTGACGAGTGAGTATTTTATTGTCTGAATTAAATTAGCGTTACAAAGAGCACTTTTCAGCTTGGATCACTCGCCGCTGTGTTAAAAACAAAGCCGCCGCGTTGTGTAGTTGTACCACTATAGATCAACCCCAAGACAACCCATACTAACAATTGATTAGGTATGACGCCCAATGGCGAAAACTCTGATAACATATATACAGTTGATCCAAATCTCTTGAAGCATAGGTCCAAGCAGAACAGCATGCTCCCGTCGCCCCTGCAGACACTGTCGAGGTCTCCAAGCTCAAAGCAAGCTGCCCACAGTAATAAAGACAAGAAGAACAATACCAAATCTGACATTGTTGATTTGGGTCTGAATCTGGTTGGACTGGGACTTCCTGATAAGCCAAAGACACAGATATATCAAGAGATCTACGACTCTGACTGCAAGGTTGTTAAACAGGAGGATGAAGATGAGAAGAAAACTTTAGTAGATATAGATTATCAATTTATGAACTTTGATAAAAGTGAACCACCGTCAGAGGCTATTATTGAAAATCTGTTTCAATCTTTGTTGGAGAGAAGAGCGTTTGGTCAGGATGTTCTATCAAATCTGAAAAATTTATCACTTAATAGAAAATGGGCTTTGGTTTGTCAAGATAATAGCTCCAATGATCAACTTCAATCTCAAACTGTAACTTACAGTGCCGAATGGTTTACATCAAGAATAGAAAGGATTGGAGTGAAGGATCTGCATAAATTGGAGAAAGTTTTGAGAGACTATGAATTTTCTGAGCGGTTTTTGTTTCTTGATGGACATTTGAAACTGATGAAACTGCCTATAAATGAATTTGATGAAGAGAAAGAATTTTTAGTTATCAGCTGCTATAAAACAATTTTGAACTCGGGAAGAGGAACTGATTTAATTGCTCAAAATTTGGACATTGTTGTATTCTTGGTTAAACTGTTACACAACTCGTCAAAATTAAACAATAGAAAGATAATAACCGACCTTCTAGTATTGTTAAGTTACTGGTCACCGCCGTTTGGTAGAAACAATGTCCTGAAGGCCTTTCATAAACTTTCAGATATCAAGCTGTTCGAATATTGGATCCAATCACTTAGTTCAATCTTGGATGAAGAATATTTTGTATTTACAAGTATTATTGTTAAGGAGCTAATGTTAAGCTCGTTACTTTTAATAATATCATTATGTGAAAATACAGACTCTTTTAATGATAAGAGAATCATTCACTTCAAGTTTAAGGAAGCTGGCCTTTATGACTTATTTTATAAAATTAAACTGATTGGTGATTCAATCATAGATGAGCAGATCGAGAGATTGAAACAGATGGAACAAGTTGTTTTTGCTAATGAGATTGTAA
The DNA here is from genome assembly GCA_024271855.1 of Wickerhamomyces bisporus. NCBI lineage: Eukaryota > Fungi > Ascomycota > Saccharomycetes > Phaffomycetales > Wickerhamomycetaceae > Wickerhamomyces > Wickerhamomyces bisporus. The sequence goes on from JANBXE010000018.1 coordinate 219,280, forward strand.
GTGAGCTTGATTTGGCTGATTCGGCCATGAACATAACTTATAAGTCAATACTATCAAAGTCTGCTGGAAATGAAGAACTTCAAGGCCTGTTGACAGATGTCTTGGACTCTTTTTATAAAATTTTAAGCAACAACTCTCAAGTTCAATCAATAAAGAACTTCAAACTAATTCTTTCCATTGTTAAACATATCTCAAACTCAACCAACTTTTTACCTGAAAGCTCAGATAGCTTAATAAATGCATCGGTTTTAAGACTGATGGATCAGCTGACAACTGACGATATTGCTAAAAGAGCACTGATGGAGGTTAAAGAACATGAAGAGAAAAACTTAGTATTGCAAGACCAAATAAACCTTCTGAAGGAATCACTCAAAGCATCCAGTGGAGATATTTTGAAAAGAAATGAAGAATTGCAGACCCAGTTGGAGTTAAAAAACACTTTCATAAAAAATCTGGAGAATCGAGTTACTGAACTAGAGAAACTTGAAAAGACACAGCGGCTTAAGCTTGGTCAGCAATCTGCTACTAATTCATTCACTAATAAACCTATTTCTCAGCCTATTTTGAAAAACTACAATTCCCAAACAAACCAACTGCTGAAGGCTATAAATACAAGACACCCGGTAGCTTCAGAAACATACAATGAAGTAAAATTAAGTTCGTCCAAGAAATCCTCGATATTCAAGACAAAATCCTCAGTCAACCTTTTTGATCAAATTAAGCTTGAGACTATTGATGACAACGAAGGCTCGACTGGATCAAGCTGGGAATCAATTACTTTTAAAGGAATGATGCCAAAAGATGTGACACCAAGCTCTACAGGCTCAAATGTTACGAGTATAGTTTCATCAGTTTCGGAACTTGATATTTCAAAAGCCTCGAAAAACGTACCCAATCATTTCAATGCTCAACCTGATAACTCACTTCATGTTTCTACAACCTCATCTTCAGACAGTTACCCCCGTTCAATTTCAGAATTTCCACCTCCACCATTACCAGCTGAATTGTCTCCAACTCAAGTGAAGAAAATTGAAACAACACAATCACCTCTGAAACCAGATGAGAGCACGGAAAAAGAACATGTTAAACAAATGTTGATTACGCCTGTCACAGCAACATCAATGCCAGAAGTTCTACCTCCACCATTACCTGAATTTCTATTAAAACTGGGAAATAGTTCTGCCCCTGAGTTATCAACAAATAACAATTTATTAGCAGCAGCAGCCATTCCTCCACCTCCACCATCATTGCCCGATTTTCTGCAACAAGTGGTCAAAGCTCATGATGCTAAACCTCCGTCCCCGCCGATACCTGATTTTCTCAAGAACCTTAATAAAGCTGTTATAAAAGTTGAATCTTGCACGTCTTCAGAATGTGAAACAAGCTCATCATCTTCAATACCACTACCACCACCACCACCGCCACCATTACCTTTCTCTCTCACTAAACTTAAGACTGAACCTAAACCAGAAAATTCTGAACTTATCGCATCTCTGCCGGCCAAGAAGATTGATGAACTGTCAAAGCTCCTATATAAACCTTCTAAAAAATTGAAACAGTTGCATTGGGATAATGTTGAAAAAGTTGAGGAGACTTTTTGGAGTGATCTGAATATTTCGAAAGCTAAAGAATTACTGGAATTGGGAATCTTAAAAGAGGTTGAGGAATTGTTTACTGTTAAAGATATCACCAAGAAGCCAAGTGCTGCATCGCTTGTTGCAAAAGCAGCAACAGTTTCATTTCTTTCTAGAGATTTATCGCAACAGTTTGGTATTAATCTACACCAGTTGGTTAATTATACCGAAGAAGAACTAGTGTCAAAAGTTTTGAAATGTGATTCTGATATATTGGACAACCCAAGTATTTTGGAATTCTTTACTAAAGATGAACTATGTGAAGTTACTAATACTTTATTGAAAAATTTTAAGCCTTATATAACCGATTTTCAGAACGGTAAGCCACCAGAAGGGGATGTTACACAGCTAGAAAGAGCTGACAGAATATACTTAGAACTTTGTGTTAACCTAAGATATTATTGGAGATCAAGATCCAGATCGCTATTGACTATCAAAACTTATGAGAAAGACTTATATGATTTATTGACTAAACTTCAAAGAGTTACTGACTCTATCCAGGCTATCAAAAATTCAAAAAACTTAAAACAATTATTTATTTTGATTAGAGAAATTGGCAATTTCATGAGCAGAAAACAGGTGCAAGGTTTTAAATTATCTTCACTACATAAATTTAACTTGATAAAAGATCACAATCAGAATACTTTCTTGCATTATGTTGAGAAAGTCATCAGAAGAGCGTATCCTGAATATCTTGGATTTTTACAAGAGCTCTCATTGTTACAAGAGTCTGCCAAAATTTCAATTGAGGCTTTGTCTCAGGATATAACTACCTTGATTAGGAGCATCAGAAATATAAAAAAATCTATCGAATCTGGAAATTTGAGTGACTCAAGTAAATTTCATCCTGAAGATAGATTTTTGACAAAACTAATTCCTAGATTACCGGAAGCTTTACGAAAGTGTGACAGCTTAGAGGTTCAGCATGAGTATCTGATCAAAGATTATATGAAACTGATGGTGTATTTTGGGGAAAATCCGAAAGATTCTGCTTCAAGGATTTCGTTTTTACAAAACTTTTTAGATTTTGTTAACGATTATAAAAGAGTTCAAACTGAAAACTTGGAGAACGAGGCCAAAAGGAAACTTTATGAAAAAAGAAAAGAAATGTTGCTACTTCAATCTCAAAAAGCTAAAGAAACAAAAACAAAAACAAAATCTGCTGAAAATATGATTGATGACAATTCTGAAGATCTTGTTGATAATTTATTGAGGAAACTAAAATGCGTTACCGACGAAAGAAGAAGAACAAGTACATCTGGAGCTTTACCGAGAGCCAGAACTTTAGACGAAAAGGACAATGAACTTATGAACCGTGCTCAAACGTTGTTGAAAGGAACACAGAACCTCGATGTTTGATTTATTTATGAACTATGTATAAATTAATGAAGTTATGTATTTTGATTCTACAGCGTAAATTAAAAGACACTTTGATTTTAATGTATTTATAAAGATGTATGTTTATATAAAAATTGGTATATCGGAAACCCTTAATAATCTATATAAGGGCTTCTCTAAAATTAATTAAAAACAGTCAAAATCAATGAGAAAAATATAAATAAATCTTTCCGAACCCTTTTTATTTCCTAGTCTATAAGAACGCTATCAGTTAGTGCTAGTAGAAGCCTTTTCATCAGCTTCTGATGCTGTGATTTTTTGAGCAGGTTGTTCTTTAACTCTGTTACTTTTCTTTGGCACTCTTGCCAACCAGTAAAAGAAGAAAGCACCAGCCCAGTTGAAGAAAATGAAACAAATAAAGATACCAAGGTTTCTCCATCTCAAGTTATAGTTCAAACCAGTCAATTTCAAGAAATCATTGGTAGTTGAAACTGAACAGAATTGACAATTTGAAGAGTCATTTTCGTTAAGAACATACCCAGTTCCAGCAGCTTTGATATATGAAGCTAAATATTCGCCACAGGTTTCACCAGAACTTGGATTCAAAATAACATATTCGTTGTCGGCACAAGTGACTTTTGCACCAGCTAAAGCATTTGACAAGAAACCATCGATATAGTAGGTGAATGGCGAAACTCTGTACATAAATGTCCAGAAACCAGGTAAACTTGAATAAGAAACCAAAACACCGTTAAAGGTCAAACATAATGTAAACATCAAGGAAGCCAAGTTACCAGCTGAATCAGCTAATTCAAGAGGAGCAATAACCAAATGAGCCATGGAACCAGTGAAAACGAAGAACAAGACAGCAAAGAACCAACCGTAAGCACCTCTAGGATGTTCAGTGTTGGTTGGTTTAGCATTGTTATAGAAACCAGCAGGGTAATAGAAACATAAGAAAGATAAAGTACCAACCAACATATTCCATGGAATTTCGACAGAAATTTGAGCAGCCATGAATGCAGCCCATGAGAATGTCTTAGAAGGACGTTCTCTTGTTTCATATAAATCTCTTTGTTTAACGAAGTATGGTAAAATTTGTTGCAACAATGGATTGAAAGTGGTCAAAAACATAAACAAACCAAATGTTTGATTTTGTAAACCTTGTATAGTTAAATCAGCTTTGAAGAAAGCAAAACCAATGAAAAGAGAACCAGAAAGAGCTAAGAAAAACTTAGACCAAACGAAACTTGGAGATCTGAAATATTGCTCGAAAACTCTTTTAGTGACAATAATGTATTGTAACCACAATGGAGCAGCAAATTCTTTCTTACCCACGGTGTTATCATATGGAAGTTTAACTAATTCTTTTTCCATTCTGTCTAATTCTTCCAAGACAGCTTGACGTTCAGGAGATTTTAACCAAACTTCATGATAGTCTTGATTAGCATGAGAACCTGGAGCAGCACCAATTACGTGCAACATCCATTCAGCTGGATTAGCATCAGCTGGACATTTTGGAGCACCTTGGCCTTCGAAATAATCAATCAAAGTTTGACAGTTTTTACCTAAATCACCAAAGTAAACAGTACGACCACCTCTAGCCATGAATAATAATCTATCAAATTCTTGCATCAAGATGGCTGAAGGTTGATGAATGGTACATAAAATAGCTTGACCATGATCGGCTAATTTTCTCATTAATTGACAAATAGACCAAGCAGTTTGGGAATCCAAACCAGAAGTTGGTTCATCCAAGAATAACAATAATTTAGGTTTAGCGGCTAATTCAACACCAATGGTTAATCTCTTTCTTTGTTCAACATTCAAACCTTCACCAGGAACACCAACAACAGCGTCAGCGTATTTTTGCATATCCAAAATCTTGATAACCTCTTCAACGTATGCTTCTTTCTCAGCTTTTGGAGTTTCAAAAGGTTGTCTCAAGTAAGCAGAGAACAATAAAGCTTCACGAACAGTAGCAGTTTCCAAATGTAAATCTTGTTGTTGGACATAACCGGTAGATCTTTGGAATGAAGAGTCTCTCAAATGGCCATTAACAAACATATTACCAGTAACAACACCCATAGTGACACGACTAGCCAAAACATCTAACAACGTAGTTTTACCGGCACCAGAAGCACCCATCAAAGCAGTTAAAGTACCTGGTTTAACCCAACCATCAACACCTTGTAAAATTTCACGGTGTTCAGATTTGATTTTAACAGTATAGTGGACATCTCTCCAGTGGAAAATATCAGTACCAGCTGCAAGAGCATCAACCCCATTTGCATCTGATTCTTCGCCAACAGTAACGTCTTTTTCATTTCCAGCTTCCAAGTCATTCTTGATTGAACCATGTTCTTTCTTTATTTTCTTTAAAGTAGATTGTTGGAACAATAAAACTTCACCTTTTTGTTTAGCACTTTCATTGTATTCAGAAAAGACCAAGTAGACAAATAGGAAGAAAATAGCAAAAGATAAAGTGATACCCCAATCTCTCCATTTATTCTTGTTGTAGTAAGAGTACGCAGAAGCAAGATAAGCATCACCATCAACGGTAGTAGAACCGGTAACAGCAGCAACCGCATTACAAACAAATGAGTCTGAGGTGTATTCTGGATGAGATTTTGGATCTCCTGGGATATAAGATGAACAGTCAAAAGTGACACCGTGAAATTCGTTAACCATCAAAGCTTCAAAGGCATAAGCCAATGGATTAATGTAGTTAATCCATCTTGACCAACCTAACATATAATCAACAGGAATAGTGAACCCAACAAAAATAGTCAAAGCCAACAACATGATATGAGCAGGAACCAAAGCTTCTGGTAAATTGTTAGAAGCGGCACCAACCAATCTGAAAAGATGTGACATTGAGAAAGTAGCTGTCATATTCATTAATAAGTAGAAGAAGAAACGACCTGGATCTCTTCTATAATGAACCATAAAGTAGTAGACTAAGTTGAAAGCAATAGCAGTAAAGATCTTGAATGGAACTTGTGATATAACTGAAGCTAGAGCTGATGCAGAAGGATGGTACAATGAGTATTGTTTGTGCTTCTCAATAATTGGTCTGGCTTCGAACAATGACATAATTTCTAAAAATGAAGAAAAACCGTTAAACAAAACAGCAAAGAACATGGAAGAACCTCTGTATTTGAAAGAGCTGGTCTCTGATTGCAAGTTATAGAAAATAGAGGATAAAATCAAGGCCATTAAAGAGTTAGCACCAACAGAAAACAAATTGAAACCCAAGTCATTCCAAATTCTTTGATATTCACGTTTTAGTAAATATTTAGTTTGCATTCCGTATGAAACAGTGTAAGAAGAGGCTGGTCTCATACGTTTAGCTTGAGAAGCAACATGTGCAGTTTTAATGTATTCTTTAGAGTTTTCTCTTTCGATTCTCTCAAATTGGGCATCAATGTCTTTTCTTAATTGGGCATATTCTGGAGAAGCTTTCCAATAAGCTTCCATTTCTTTTGGAGTCTTTGGAACTTTGTTTTCGAAACCAGCTCTTGCGACTCTTTCTCTTGGAGATGTGACTGAAGTTAAGAAATCAGCAGTGGTTGCACGAGCTGGACAATCCCAACCCATTTTGATGAAATATTCTTTAGCTTCATCGGCTCTACCAAAGTAAATTTGATAACCTTCATAAAGTAAAGAAACTTTGTCGAATAAATCATAAGCATCTTGAGAACATTGATAGATAGCGATCAAAGCGGTTGTGTCCATAACGTCTGCAGTAGTCTTCAAAGCTCTAATGAATTCCAAAGCAGTAGCAGCATCTAAACCTCTGGTAGCGTTATCCCAACATTGTAATCTGGCACCGGATAACGAAACTTCGGCAATAGAAACTCTCTTTCTTTCACCACCAGAAACACCACGCACTAATTCATTACCAACTTTAGTATTTTTAGTGTGTGATAAACCATAGGTGGCCATATAAACTTCGGTTAAAGTGTTAGCATAGTCTTCTCTTGAAACTCCTGGAATTCTATTTCTAGGAGTTCTGAACTTAGCAGCTAGTGACAAAGTTTGCCAAACAGTCAAATGAGGGAAATGAACATCAGATTCAGCACTGTAAACGACTTCACCTCTATAATGTTTTTTGATATCTTTTGGAGATAAACCTTCATAAGTAATCTGTGATTCGGAAGAAACATGGAAACCATGGGTATTTGATGAGATGGTTTTTAGCAAAGTAGAACAACCAGAACCAGGTCTACCCAAAACGACGACAACTTCACCAGGATTAATCAATGCATCCATTGATTTCAAAATATCGAACTGGTTAGCTTGTTTAGCTTCTTTAGAACTGAAAAGGTATTTAGCAGTTCGAGAAAGGAACTTTATTGGTGCGTTAATAACGTTAGTTTGGTAATCAGCATCTGTAGCATTACCATAAGCTCTCAAATCCTTGTATGCGATACCTAGGGAGTAATTCTTGTAGTGATCTGGGTCTTTATCCAGGTAACTCTTGAAATTCTTGATCCAATATCTTGAGTTAAATTCTGGAGAGTTTGGGTCCAATCTTGGCTCCAAATTGTCATTACCCATTGGCAAAACACCTGGAGCAACGGAAGAAACCCTTGATAAGTTGTCACCAGCAAACTCGTCGTTTGGAGCACCGAAACTGGTGGTTTTTCCCAAAACTGGGACAGTTTCATCTGCAACTGAGGCAAGTGAGTGGTTTGTTAACCTTCTAGCAAGTTCATGGATATTGCTCTCGACTTTGTCATCGTAACCGTGGTAAGCAGTTTCAGGGTCGCCTTCGATGTCGAGATCAGCCTTATTCAGATGAGTGTTGGACATGACGGTATTGTTGAAAAACAAGTATTCAGCAATAGAAAATAATAGTCCTAGCGATTCAAGTGAAGAAAAACAGACGAGTTAATAGAATTCTGTTGGAAAGTGTAGATTGATGAAATTTAAAAATTGGCAAACTTTAGCGTTTTTAAAGCTGTATGAAATCGATTGTTTTGATTTCTAATTCTCGTTTAGAAACAAGCTCCGAGCACCGAAGCATGGGCCCTATGCTGGTGTTATTGCGGAATTCGGTGATTTTAATCTCCCGGTTACCGAGAAGTAGGTGTCGGAGAAATTGTTGAAACGTTAATACCTTCTAACCTCCGACCTCAATTCTTAAACCTACAAGAGCGTTTCGGAAAGTTCACCACTAGTAGATTTTGATGATTCCAGGGCCCACAAAATCTGAGGTATTCTGTTTTAGTTTACATCTCACTTACTAATATATAATTTTTTTTTATCGTTGATAGTAATGCTATATAATCTTCGTCCTATGCTCCGATGTTTGCACTATTTCCGTAGTCTTGTTTATCTAAATTTCATGAGCATCCGAAAACAGATCGACATTTGCCAAGTTAGGCTGCACAGCCCTTTATTAGATTGTGAGTCGAAAAGTAAACAAACAAACATATTACGAATCTTTTTCCGGAAATATGGCCTCACGTGAAATAGCTAACTATTCTCCAAATAGTCAAGTATGATGAAGGCGATTTTTTTAGAGGCGATTTTTTTTATTTATATCATGAAGTCAACAGTGTCGAAAATCTCAAAAAGCACATGTCAAACTTTGTTAATTGCTCTCATAAAAAGGAAAACGCTTATCTCGAAAAAGATAGAATGTTTGCGAATTTGTAAGCATTAACTTTAATTGGCGACATCATCAACTTCAGCCACTCACTGTAAATATATCCTCTCGTAATAAACTGTCTAATTTTACCTTCCCGGTATAAACTACTTTTCAATTCATCGATCTAATAAATTCAGAATTCTGTCCGTTAACTCCCAGCATCATAAAAGATGCGATACTAATATCAACTCTTAATATCTTTTAAATTTACGGCATGCTTAATATAAACTATCTGAATAAAAACATAGATTCCCCTGAGCAACTTGAAAAACATTTTTGTGGAATCTTTGACGAGGGACAATTGTAATATTCCATAATATCCGCATTAAAAAAAAATGACGACAACTGCAGGATTCGAACCTGCGCGGGTAAACCCAAAAGATTTCTAATCTTTCGCCTTAACCACTCGGCCAAGTTGCCTTTCTTGAAAAATTCTTACTCACATATTGTCTCAGTAGTATCGTAACATAATAAGTTTTTCTCATTAAACAGTGTATAATTTCCATATCAAGTTCGCTTCTTTGGCCAAGTTGGTAAGGCGCCACACTAGTAATGTGGCGATCATCAGTTCGACTCTGATAGGAAGCAAACTTTTTTTTATTTTTACTACTACTACCTAGTAGTAATACTATGATTCTCAGTTTTATATTTATTAGTAGTTTTACTGTGCATAGTCATTTTAACGTTATGTATTTGTTGAAGTAATATAATAAATAAGGCGCCAAGTTTAAAACAAACTTAACCAACTGAAGTATTTGAACCACTTAGGCTCAACAAGTATACAATTTGCTTCTGCTATCTTCACAGGATTCTCTTCAACAGTTTCAATGTGTCCTCCAATGATAACTTTCCTGCCTTTATGTTCTATAACTTTAGCTTTTAATAAGACTGTTGAATCGGGTTTAACATTCTCTAGAAAATCGATCGATAATTTTGCAGTAACACCACGACCACTTGGCAGTAAAGGAAAGCCACAAAAACACAAAAGTTCATCCATAATAGTTGATATTACACCATTGTGAATAGTTCCATCGTAGCTAGCTAGTTTTGAGCCTAAGTGATAGTAAGCCTGTAATTCGCCGTCTTCTGCATTGATAAATACAAAAGGATCTATTTCTAAATGTTGGGGCCCAAATAGTAGCCCCTGAGTGACGTGATTTGTTTGATGTGCTCTAGGAATTCTTGAAGAATGAACATTTGCGATATACTTCTCATTTTGAAGCAATTGTAAATAGCCTTTTGAGTTTTTAATTGTGTTTATAATATCAATTCGTTGTTCTTCAAGTCGCCTTGTGTTTCCATCAATTGTGTTGCTAGGCCACGCTTTGGCAAAGCTGGCAAACCCTGTAGCAAAGAGTACACTGGACAAGACCGTTTTTTTAAGTAAGGAGGTCATTGTGGAAGGAATTGACTGATAGTTGGAGAGTCCCTGATTGATGGAGTATCTCTCCCTTTTTCTTTTGGCTATTTTTCGCGAACTGATTCTGTGGAAATGATCTTCACCAGTTAAAAGTAGAAGACTCATTTCCACAACCTTATGCACTACTTCAGTCTTTGGAAAGTAAGGAATGCATCGACGAAGTCGCTGGTCTTCATCGGCTATCCACATCTATTAGCACTATCAAGTTTAAGCTTGTCAACTCTTAATTAAAGGAAGCTTAATGATCTATGAAAATTGGATTGCTATGCGCACTCTTAAAAGCAAGAAAAAACATCAAATGAAGGCTGAATTGAAGTTGGAACTCACTTAACCTTCTTACCCAATCCAATTCCACCCAATTGAGATAGATCCAATAGAGAGAAACCTAGCTCTTTTGGATATCTTCACTACTGGAAATTTCTGTTAGCCATTTAATTATTACTAGCTCATAACCTTCAACTTTTCTTCTTGTACCGAGAAATAAGCACATTGAAAGGAGGGTATGTTAGAATCACTAGTTGCGAGCATTCTTAACAGATTCTTGGTATGTATTAATGTGATTTAAATCATTATTCAGAAGTAGAAGACTGACTGTTTCACACGTAGGGAAGTTACGTTGAGAATTTTGATCCAAAACAGCTAAACATTGGAATCTGGAGTGGTGATGTTAAATTAAGTAATCTTAGGTTGAAGAAAGAATCTCTAGATAAACTAGAACTACCCATTGATGTTAAATTTGGCCATTTGGGAAATCTTACGCTTCAAATTCCCTGGTCCAATCTAAAAGCAAAACCAGTCAAAGTCACTATTGAAGATGTCTATTTATTAGCGGCTCCTATCATTCAAGAAAATTATGACTTTGAAGAAGAGTTTAAAAGAGAACTTGCGTTAAAATTGAAGAAACTCAATGATCTCGAACTAAGGGAAAAGGTCAGACCAACAAATGGGCTATCCGATGAAGATGTAGCTAAAAATGAAAGTTTTACTGAAAGTCTCGTGACCAAAATTGTCGATAACTTACAAGTTGTTATCAAAAAAATCCATATTAGGTACGAAGATGTAAACAACATTTTTACTGATAAACCCTATGCTCTTGGTGTTACTTTGGATGAACTTTCTGCAGTTTCAACTGATGATAGCTGGCTACCGGCTTTTATATCTGACTCTGGAAACTTAACTCATAAACTATTAACTTTAAAATCACTCTGCTGTTATTGGAATACTGATAGTGAATCAATCTACACGGAAAATTCTGAAGAGCTGTTAACAAAATTCAAGCACTCAATTATTAATGAAGAGAATTTGTCAGAATATTCAGATTTTACTCAATTCATCTTAAGACCAGTTAGTGGTACCGGTCATTTGACTGTTAACAAGGCTGGTACAACGGAGACTCAACCTCATTTCAAAACTGAAGTGTTCTTTGAAGAGTTCAGTGTGGATTTAGACTCTAACCAATATGGGGATATTTTATTGTCTGCTTCCAAGTTCCATTGGTACACCAAGACACATAAGTTCAAAAGGTTTAGACCTACGGTCCCATTAAAAGGTAACGGTAGAGAATGGTTCAAATATGCCGCAGAATCTGTGCTAAGAGAAATTCATGAAAAGAATTATCGTTGGAGTTGGGAGTTCTTGAAAGAAAGACGAGATAATAAGCGAGCTTATATTATTCTTTGGAAGCAGAAGTTGCAATTGCCTGATATATCTCAAAAGCTTAAAGAGCCTGAGAACAAAGAACTGGCTGATTTAGAAGAGAAAATTTCGTATGAAGATATCAAATTCTTTAGATCTTTGGCTAAAAGTGAGTTGAGAAAAGAAAGACTAACCCCAAGTGAATCTACTCAAAATCAAGAAACCGCAAAACCTCAACAAACTGGTAGTGGATGGAGATCCTGGTGGCGCGGTGGGAATACCGATAATAATTCAACCGATGAGAATAAAATCATTATGACAGAAGAACAACGTCAAGAATTTTTGAAAGCCATTGAATTCGACGAAACTCAAGCATTGAAGGAAGCCATTGATGTTCCTAGAGATCGAGTTAATTTTGAGTTGAACGCTCAGTTGAAAAAGGGTGGGTTTACAATCAAGGATAAGCCAACGAAGCGAGACCTTGCTAAAATTATCTTTGAAGGTTGCGCAGTTCAGCACTATCAAAGGCCTGATTCGTTTTTATCTAATTTTACATTGCAAGAGTTCAAAGTTGAGGATGGCACAGAGACGACTCTCTATAAAAACGTTGTTAGTGTCAAACCTTTTGATACTGATATTAATGATGAACTAGAAAATGACCCATTTTTCAATGTTTCCTTTGAAAACAATCCACTTGACGGTTCTGCTGACTCCTCATTGTTTGCTAAATTGAGAAGTATGACTATTTTTTACCACATTCAATTTATCAACGAAATTATCAAGTTCTTCAGACCTCCAAAGGCTCATCTAGATACAATATATGCCATAATGAATGCTGCTGAGGCCACCGTTGAGGGGCTAACCACTCAAACGAGATTAGGTCTTGAAGCAATTTGGGCAGAACATAAGACTATCAATGCAAAATTAGATCTTCAGGCTCCACTAATAATTCTTCCTTTGGATCCTCACAAATGGGCATCTCCATGTGCTGTCATTGATGCGGGCCATATTAGTGTTTTCAGTGATCTTGCTGATAAGGATAAAACTGAAGAGATAAAAAGTTTGTCACCTGAAGAATATGCAAGTATTGGTATTCAAGAGTTGAATAAGCTGATGTATGACAAATTTAAAGTTCATTTACAAGACACCCAAATTTTAATCGGGCCAACCATCAAATCAACTATTGAGCAATTACAAAATAGAAAAGATAACACATCGATGATCCTTGATAAGCTCGATATGAAGGTTTTGCTAGAACTGTCTATCTTACCACAAATGACACATTTGCCTAGGATTAGAACTACTGCTAGCTTACCAAAGTTTTTTGCAAAGATGAATGATTATCAGTATAAGATTATGATGCAACTAATAGACAAATGTATGCCTGATTTTAGTTTTGGCGAAGAAGAAGAGGATGAAGATGTAAAAGTCCCACTCCCACCAAAATCAGCTGAAGACGGCTCATTGTCAATCTTTGATTTAAGTGAATCTGAAGGAGAACCCCCTCATAAAGAAGAACTAAAGAAACAGCACAAATTCGAATTTTTCTTTAATGTTAATGAAGTTCAGCTATCTTTATCGAAATGTAAAGATGGTACCACTATGGCTGCTGATTCAATTGTCGATCTATTAGCAGAAAATTTTACCCTTGAGTTCTTCAAGACTGAAACTGATATGCATGTGGATTTGTCACTTGGTACTTTCAATATTGAAGATATGCTGCAAAAATCTGGTCCCAAAGAGTTCAGTAAGTTGGTTTCCTCTAATAATTTCACTGAATCCGAACAGATTAATTTGAAAAAAGATATTTTCAAACTAAAGTATCAACGTATACAACGTATTGTTCATCTTGATGGTAAAGATATTGAGGTATTTGATCAAGATGTTGACCTAGATTTATCCGCATTGAAGGTCATTGTTACTAGAAAGAGTCTTTTAACTATCTTGAATTTCATTTTAACAACGTTTACTGATCCTAATCCTCCTGAAGTTCCTGCTGATGCATTAAGGCACAATGACGCTTCTCAAGTTGAGATTTCGCCTCAACAAATTCGCGTTAATATGAATCTCGATAGTATTGTTCTGGTATTAAATGATGACGGTATCAAATTGGGAACCTTACAATTATCAACAGCTCATTTCGATGTCTTGGTCTTGCCTGAAAAACTGAGAGTCTACTCTAAATTGGGTGCTTTGACATTGCATGACGAGGTTAACGAGGGCACTTCCAGAGATTCTATTATCAGAAAGTTGTTGAGTTTTGATGGTGATGAGTTGGCTGAATTTACATATGAGACTTTCGATTTAACTGCTAACCAGAGACTAGATTATCAGTCTAGCTTTTCTTTCAAAGCTGGTTCATTGAGACTAAACTTTGTTGAGGAGCCATTTGGTAAAATTTTCAACTTTTTGAATAAATTTTTAAAAATGAAGTCATTATATGACAGCGCCAGAGATACTGCATTCAATCAAGTGAATATCCAAAACAAAAATATGGCATTTGATATCACTATTCAAACTCCTATTATTGTGTTTCCGAGATGGGTCGATTTAGAATCAAATACGTACGATAATATTACGTGTTATTTGGGTGAGTTCAAAGCATCTAATAAGTTTATTAGACAGTCTGATGGGTTCTCCAGTGAAATTATTTGTGGTTTACACTCAGCTAAAATGACGTCAGTTTTCCACAACAAGGAAATTATCCAATCTTTGGAAATTATTGACAATTTGGATATTATCTTCAACATCGACAACTATCCACAAGCTGTTGATAGACCGAAGTCCATCATTACTGGTCACTTAACTAACATTAATTCTGACTTGACTGAGCTCCAAGTGAATTTTCTCTATTGTTTATCACAGACAGTTTCTAGTGCATTTACATATGATGATAGAAAGTCATTATCAGAAATTGAGGATGCTGCGTTGAATGCTAACAAAATCATTGCTCCAAATGCTACATACAGTGCAACTCAGGAACAAATTGCTCAATCTACTGCTGGATCGGAAGTCCTTAATGACCCGAATAGCATTAAACTTGATTTCAGCTTTGAAATTCCAGAAGTTTCATTAACTGTTCATAATGACACCAGAGATGCTATTAGCTTAACACATACAGGTATCTCAAAATTTTCGTTGCTGGGCATTGGTTTCAAGTTTATTCAAAAGGAGAATTCAGAATTTAAAGCTGATGTTCATTTTGATTCATTCACCGTCGAAGATATACGTAAACTGAAGGACAACAAATTCACGGAAATTATTCCTAAAACAACTACTACGGAACATCAGTTTACTGCCAATGTGACCGCAACTGGTACTGGTGAACATAGGGATACCGTTGTTATGTTGAACGTGACAAATCCAAAGGTGATTCTTGCTCTTGACTACATTTTTGCACTCAAATCTTTCACCGATGTTGCTTTAAGACTTCCTATAGAGTTGCGCCCGAAACAGGAACCAATAGCTGATAATGATGTATCAAGCTTTGATGATGCTGTGAAAGATCTAACTGTATCTGGAAGTACACCTACTGAAACTCCTTCAAGATTTGGTTTCAGTATAAACATCGTCGATACATCGTTAATTTTATTAGCCGATCCGACTTCTACAGCTTCTGAAGCTATTGTTTTTAAAATTGAGCAACTGCTTGCCTCAAAACAAAACATTACATCTGCAAGTGCTAATAATGTTGGTATGTTCTTGTGTAAGATGGATAGCTATGAAGAGAACCGTATTCGTATTATAGATGACTTTTCATCTTCACTCACTATAGATGATAGAGGAAGTACGAATGAAAGTTTTTTAACATCTATTCAAATTGCGGTTGAACCTTTGATTTTGAGAGTATCCCTAAATGATATCAGGCTTGCTGCTTCAATTTTCAACAAAGCCAGAGAATTGTCACAGATTGCAAACCAACTTGACAGAAAAGGTGGAGATGGAGACGAAGAAGAAGAAGAAGAAGCCACATATACCACCTTCACCAAGGAGTTTAGAAGAAAGTTATCTAAATACGCACCAAGTATTGTTACATCATTATCTGGGGCTGCTTCTAAAAGACTCATCAAACCGGATGCTGAATTAATCATCAAAGCTGAAAATTTAACTGCAGATGTTGAAGGACTACGCCTGGTTTTGATTGGTAACGTTCATGAATTACCAGTTTTAGATATGTCAGTCAGCCAATTTCAGCTCACTGCAAAAAACTGGTCTACTGATCTTGAAGCGGATACTAATATCGAATCGTTTGTCAACATTTTTAACTATGCTAAGTCTTCATGGGAACCATTGGTAGAACCATGGCCTCTTGACGTTCATGTTTCAAGATCTCAAGATTCTGGAACCAAACTTGCCATTGATTTTGTATCAAGAAAATTGGCCGAAATTACAATCTCATCACACTCTATTGCTCTATTATCACAGACTTTGTCTTCCATTTCCGGTGAGGGCGATGTGAAGGCCAGAGGTGCTTTGAAACCATATAAAATTGTCAATCAGACTGGATATAATGTTGCAGTCTGGGTCGATTCTGATGATGATACTACTAGATTTACCATCAAAGATGGCGAAGAAATTCCTTGGGAGTTTGAAGATTGGAGAAGAATACGTGAGAATTTGGACACCAATAATGAGACTGATGTTCTAGGCATTGAATTGCTCGAATCTGGTTACAATAATTTGAGAAAGATACCTGTAACCAACGAAGGCGAGGAGATACATATGCTGACTCCTCCGACAACTGGATTCCATAATAGAATGATTACAGAAATTACACTAGGAGATGACAATGTGAAAACAATTGCTCTTAAATCCACTATCACCATTGAAAATGAGACTCAAGTCGCTATTTCAATCAAGGGATCCAAAGAATTTGTTATCTATCCTGGTTCTTCGAGATCTGTTCCTGTTAATGAAGTGTACGACACAGGGTTTGTGGTCAAGCCAGAAATCCAAGTTCCATTCAAATGGTCCGAGAACACACTACATTGGAGAAGACTATCTAAAGGCTCGCTCTCTATTAGATGTCCATGTGAAGACACTAACGATACCACAAGTTTTTTCTTCCAAGCTGTTGCTAAATTCGACAAAACAGAACCCTTAACTAAAGTTTATCCACACATGAAAATAGTGTTATCTGCTCCTTTGGAGATTGAAAATTTGTTGCCATATGATATTTCTTACCGACTTTATGATAGAAGTGCTAAACGTGACTGGAAGAACAATTTGAAAACAGGAAATGTTAGTCCAGTCCATGTGGTAAAGCTTGAACATTTCCTATTATTAAGTATTCAACCTAAAGATTCGGGTTTCAGTAAGAGCGATTTTGCTATTATAAATTCGCCAGAAAATAGTGAATTTCAAAAAGAGAACAAATTGACCTTGAAACATGATGACGGTCAACAACTCAATCTTGGAATCCATTACAGCTCTAAAAAAGGGGTTGGTACTAGAGTTGTGATTTATGCACCATATGTTATTTTGAATAGAACAGGAAGGGATATTTTGATTAGTGAAAACTACAACGTGCTACAGTCCAAACATAACGTTGATACTGAAAACTTAAGGACATCGCTTCCAGAGATGTTTTCATTCGAAGAGGCTAATGATGTTGGCTCCAGAGCTTTAGTCAAGGTTGGCCAATCCCAATGGAGCAGGCCTGTCAGTTTTGAAACAATTGGCCAAAGTAACGAGATTAGTGTTCAAGTTCCAGATAAAAAGACTGAAATCAATATTGGTGCCACTGTTAAAGAAGGCGAAGGAAAGTATAAGTTGAGTAAAGTTATCACCTTCGCTCCTCGTTTCATCATCAGAAACAACTACTCAGATGACATAGAGGCATTGGATGTTGGATCTGCAGATCCTTTACATCTATCACCAGGAAATCTCCAGCCTCTTTACAACCTTCCAAGAGTTCAAAACAAACAGTTGCAATTGCGTTTTCCAGGTAGCAAAAATTGGTCATCAAGATTCAATATCAAAGATATTGGGCAAATATACTTGAAGGTTTTCAAACCAAGCATTGGCCATGTCCTGTTAAAGATTGATATCTTGCTAGAAGAAGCTACTTTGTTCATTGATATTGAGGATGCTAATAACCGTTGGCCATTTTCCATCCGTAATTTTAGTGATGAAGAATTCATCTTTTATCAAAAGAATCCTTATTTAAATGAGCGTGATGAGATTGTTGATAGTGAGGGTAGAAACTTCAAACCAATATATTATAAGATACCACCGAAAAGTGTTATGCCCTATGCCTGGGATTATCCAGCAGGGTTGATCAAAGAACTTGTCATTAGGGCAGGCAATAGAGAAAGATATATTCAATTAGCTGAAATTGGTAATTTGAGACCTATGAAGATCCCTAGTTCTGGTAAAGTGGTTGATTTGAATGTTGTTGCTGATGGGCCTATTCAATCCCTTATCATATCGAACTATGATCCAACTATCAGCTTCTACAAGATTCAAAACAACTCTCAACTCGACTCTTCATTGTCAGTGAATCATTCTGATAAATTCAAACCAGCTGAAGAAGATTCAGATATTACTACTCAAATTCTGTTTCGATTCGAAGGTGTTGGTATTTCTTTAATTAATGCTCGCTTACAGGAGTTGTGTTATATTACAGCTAGAGGTCTTGAATTTCATTTGAATGACTCAGATCTGTACCAAACAGCAATTTGGAAGCTTAAATGGTTACAAGTCGATAACCAATTATTTGGTGGTATCTATCCAATAATTCTTTATCCGACTGTTGTTCCTCAGTCCGCCAAAGAAATGGAAAATCATCCGGCTTTCTCAGGTTCTGTTTCTAGAGTTAAAGATGATAGTCATGGTGTTCTTTATATCAAATATGCAACTACATTGCTACAAGAAATGTCTTTAGAAATTGATGAAGATTTCTTGTTTGCACTTCTTGATTTTTCTAAAATTCCAGGTGCCTCGTGGAATAAAGAAACTGAAGATAAACTTTGTGACTTTACTATTTCTCTACCTGAGCCTAATACTTCACAAAACAATAGCGATGTGTACTTTGAGGTCTTGCATCTCCAACCAACCCAGTTGAACTTGTCATTTGTTCGTACTGAAAGAGTTAACGTTGAAGACAAAACAACATCTCAAAATGCAATCATGTTTTTCTTGAATATTTTGACCATGGCAATTGGAAATATAAATGATGCCCCTATCAGAATGAATGCATTGTTGATTGAAAATGTCAGAGTTCCAATTCCTACTTTGATTCAACATATCCAAACACACTATGGTCAAAACTTCTTTTACCAAATTCATAAAGTGTTGGGCTCTGCTGATGTTATTGGTAATCCTGTTGGTTTGTTCAATAATATCAGTTCTGGGTTTATGGATATTTTTTATGAACCATACCAAGGTTTGGTTATGAATGATCGTCCTCAAGAGCTAGGTATTACTTTGGCTAAAGGTGGGTTGAGTTTCTTAAAAAAATCAGTTTTTGGGTTCTCTGATAGTTTTGCAAAAGTTACCGGTTCAATTTCGAAAGGTCTGACAGTCGCAACGCTCGATAAAGAATTCCAAGAACGTCGTCGCTTGAACCAGCGCAGAAATAGACCCAATCATGCGCTTTATGGTTTCAGTAATGGTGCGACTTCATTCGTGGATGGTATTGCAAGTGGTATCACAGGCATTGCTTTGGCTCCAGTCCAAGGTGCTAATAAAGAAGGCGCAAGCGGTTTTTTCAAAGGTATTGGTAAAGGATTGATTGGTTTGCCTACTAAAACAGCTATCGGTATCTTTGATTTGGCAAACCAAGTAAGCGAAGGTATCAGAAATACAACTACTGCATTTGATACTGATGGGTTGGATAAGATTCGTTTACCAAGGTTCATTGACCATAGTGGTGTTATCAAAGTATTCAATGAAAGAGAATCACAAGGTCAATATTGGCTGAAGACTGCCAGTGGAGGACAATACTTTAACGACGAATATTTGGCACATGTCGTTTTACCAGGTGATGATATGGCTGTCATTGTTACTTTCGGGCGCATCTTACTAATTTCTACAAGCTCAAACGAGGTCAAATGGGCTATCGATTTTGATCAGATCAAGTCCATTACTCAAGAAAAAACTGGTATCAAAATCGGGTTGATTAACTCAAGACAGGGTCCATTCATTCCGATCCCAGAAGTTAGTTCGCGTAAGTTTCTTTATAAAAATATTGGTGTTGCTGTTGGTGATTATAATAAGGTTTGTCAAGTTGTGCTATGAGCGTGTTTATTATGTATTAGATATTAAATTAATGATAAATTGTTAGTGAATATGTTTGCAGTATTCCCCGATCTTTTTGGGAGGGCTTCAACGAACTTTGAGGAATCTTCTTTTTTTTCAAACTCTAACTGAAGCGCTTTTGTTGAGATTGATCCACTAGAAGTCTGGATGTATAAAACATTATCTCGAAGTTGAAACTCGCCAGGGTTTAAGTTCGGTAAATCAGCAGCGATACCAATATCATATAGCAAAACACGTCTCCATTCATGGACCAGCGGTCTTCTTCTTTTCTTAACTCTGATTTCTTTGAAAGTAAATAAGGGGCCAAGTGCATTAAATTTTCTTTGTATTTTTATAGCAGATTCATCATTCCATTTTATTTCACGCATTTCAGGACTGATCTTAGAAGCATAGGAATATTTATATTTTGAGGCAAACTTTGGCGATTTGTAAGACTCTTCCCGAATCACTTTAGCCAAAAGTTCAGCGCCTCTAACTGAAAGTTTTTCAGTTAAAGAGTCTAAAGTTTCGCTTTCGTCTATTTCGATCTCTTCAGTTTGATCAACGATTGCACCTTTATCAAATTCTGTCGGATGTAATGTTTGTACAGTGACACCGGTACTCTTGTCATGATTCAACAATGCATATTGCAAAGGGCTGGCACCAGAATACTTTGGTAGCAATGATGGATGAACATTCAATGAGTACGGAACGGCTTCGATAAATTTTCGAGGGATCAGTTTCCCATATGATACAGCAATTGCTAAAGAATAGTCGTTGGGTATCAGATCCAGAATTTGATTATTTGTTTCCGCACGAAGAACCTGTAAATTTTCAGTTTTAGCATACTCAACGATCGGAACATCTGTTATTGTTTTCAAATCTCTTCCAGTACTTTTTGGATGTTTAGCAATGACATCTATTGGTCCAATTAAATCTGAATTGACTTTGGAAAGCTCAACCAATTTTCTCAAAGAAACTATACTAAACGCATCAGAGCCAAAGAAGGCAACTTTATGAGGAGTTCTGGTTTGGTGCGAATGATGGAAGTATTTTTGAAACTGTTTAAAGTTGTAAAGTTTGAATTTGCGTGAAATCATTATTACTGATCATTGTCAGGATCTCGGTGAAACTTTTCAATTTTATTTTGAAATATAAAAATAAAACAGGCACGTTAAAGAGATCTATTGAAAAACGCACCTTTTGCATTGAAACCTGCCAATTTACCTAGAGTCAGGTAATGTCGCAAATTCAAAGGGCTTTGGCTTTGATTTCCTGTACTTTAATTGGTCTCATATGTGGAACGTTATATCTGTTCTCAGCTTATGGACCTCAACTGGCTAGCAAATTGAATTACTCAGGGTCTCAAACCTCACTGGTGGCATTTTCTGGTTCTATAGGAATTGCACTGAGTGGAGTTCCAGCTTCTCTTGTTATTGACTACAAAGGCTTAACAGTTGCTGTTCTTATTGGTGCTTTGTGTATCAGTTCGGGATATATTGGCCTGAAAGATCAGTACGACAATGTTTATTCTAGCGTACCAGTCTCTGCCACGCTAATATTTCTAGTTGGGATTGGCTCAACGTTTATCAATACTGCTACCATAAAATGCTGTGCTGTCACGTTTCCTAACAATAGAGGGGTAGCTACTTCTTTTCCAATTTCAACTTATGGATTGAGTGCGTTTGCTTACTCGTTCTTCGGGAGTATATTCTTTCAAAACAATACGTCAGGATTCCTTGCCTTTTTGGGATATTCAAGCTTGGTTGTTTCATTGATCACACTTCCGTTCATTTATCTTGCAGATAAAGCTTCGGCAAAAGGACACAGCTCGAGATCAATATATCCTAGTAGAAGTGGAACCCAATCACCATCAGTTGAGTTGGATACTATTGTATCTCCATCATTCTCAAGACAGAAACATATAACTGAAGATTTGGCTCACAAAATTGCACAAAATCACCCAACCACTAAATTAGATATCCTGAATAGTGGTATGTTTTGGAAAATTTTCATAATTATTGGCATTTTGGTTGGATTGGGCCAATTGTACATATATTCCGTTGGATTTATGGTCACGGCATTACTACAAACCTCAGGGAAATTAATTGAGAGAGAACAGCAATATCAAGTCTCTGTGATATCTTTATTTAATTGCGCTGGTCGCTTATTATGTGGTATTCTTGGTGATACCATTGCCAATTCACTGCATAAACCAAGGACATGGATCCTACTGGTCCCTTCCATTTTGTTACTACTGGTTGGAATATTAGGGTTTTCAGTTTCCAATGAAAACACTTTATGGATAATTTCTGCTTTAAACGGAATAGGTTACGGCTTTACTTGGAGTTCCACCCCACAGATAGTCATCGAACTGTTTGGCGTCAATAACTTCTCATTCTCATGGGGAATCATTGCACTATCTCCTATTATTCCAACATATTTATTCACACACCTTTTTGGGTCCAATTTTGACTCTAATCTAAGCACAGATGAGACAACGGAGGCTAAACTGTGTTTGAAAGGTATCGATTGCTATGATTACACTTTTAAAATAACTACTATCGCTGCCGTCTTAACTTTATTTTTGGTTTCCTGGACCAACTTTAGACTGCTGTTTTCAAAGAACAGAATGCGATACTCAAACGTATAGTTGGTCAACTTAACCAGCCATGTTTATTTCAATAATGTCCATCTTTTTGTATGTTTACATTTCTTACGTAATAGTTCGTTTACAAACATAAAAACTCGCCAAAAAACCAGACTTTTGCTCAAACCATCTACATACTGGATTGCCTAGCCTATTTAAAAATGAGCATGCAAAGTAGAGGTCATAGTAGTTCTGGGGCTTACAGACCACCAAGTCTGAGAACAGCTGGCTCTTTAACAACGCAAATAAAGAAGGACACAAACAACAATAGCACAAACTTGACATCCACGACTGAAGAACTGGCAAGAAGAAGACAGAGATTTGCCAATAGTCAGCTGCAAAAATCAGATCTTGACTTTGGATTGATAAGCAGGGGAGAAGACAATAGACTTCAAAGAGACCCTGAAGCTAGGGTCGCGTACTTTAAGAAGATTCAAAATGAAGTAAGTTGATGGTTCACAGCTGATATTTCATGAAACTCATTACTGATAAGAATATGCCAAGTTTTCTGAAACGTTCTCAGATGATGACATTGTAACGCTAAGGCAGATGCTTTTAAATATGTCGTTGGAAGAACGAACAAAGAGTGAAAAGTTTGACCAAATACTACTATCATTGAGTAAGTCGAAACACATTCTACCTTCATAGCTGTTAACTAATAGTACTCTTATTCTAGGAAAATTAAGAGAATCATTGCTGAAGTTTAAACCTGATGAATTTGCTAAAGCTGTTTTTATGTTTTCTATAAGAATATCAACTAGAGTTGGTCACTATCAGACTTATATTCCAAGTATAATGTATCTCCTACATAACTCTACGGCTCTTAACCAGGAAGAACTAGAGGAGGTCATATGTTATTATTCTCTACATCTTTCTCACTTCAACAGAAATGATCAATTAGCATTAGAGACCTACTTTAAATATTCCAAAGGTAACCTTTGGTTGGAGCAAGTACTTCGAGCTTGGAGGAATCTGGAGTATAAGAAATGGTTTGATTTATTTCATGTTGAAAAAGATGCTGCTAAGCACAGAATAATGGAATTTGGGAAGGGTCGAATGATCTCTCATGCAATCAAATGTCTACAAACGTCATATTTCCAACTACCCAAATCGTATGTTAAAGAGATTTTTCATGAAGATGTTGAAAAGTTGATTGGAAGGTCAGATTGTTCATGGGTTTTGAATAATAGCATCGTTGTTATTAGATCAAGAAAATAACTTAGTGAGATTCTCATTCTATCGTTTCCCGTTGTAGTCTCAATCTCTTGCTTAGTCTACAAAGTCCTGTATTGATTAGACTCGAGTCCCACAATATCAGAGAAGTCGCGACTTTCATTAATTCTGGAAAATAATCAGTCAAATCATCAAAATAGTAACGAAAAAGTATCTACAAAGAAAAGCAACTTTAGATTAAAACAAAAGAAGGTGAATTTTTGAAACCATGGAAACTTTCACAGCTATAGAGAAGATAAACTCCACTCAAAATCTCTCAATAGGAGACTTTGAAAACGGGAATATTAACCTGATTGATGTTATGGAAGAGGTGAAATACTTAAAAGACCAAGTGAGTAGTTTCAACATAAAAAAAAAAGCATGTAACCCCATTATTGACTAACATCACAGATCACACTAATAAGGCAGGAAATGACAACATTTTTGACCGGATTAGCAACGCTGAATTCTGGCGATAAACGTACGTATAGGCTCCCTTTCAGTTACATAAAAACCCCAAACAACAGAACTAACTAAAGTTTTATCAGCGCAACAAATATTTGAAGAGAACGTACAAAGGGTGACGGGGCTTCAAAAGACATTGGAAAATTACGTTGATAGATATAAGAAACTGAGACCATTGCTGGAGTTATTGAACAGAGAGCTAGATTTAAAAATACCAGACAGTCAGAACCCGAGCGTAGCACCAGCCCAACAAGTGCCATCACAAGCATCAGCCGTGATGACAAAGAAACAGGTAATACCAAGAAAGAGAAACTATACGAAGAAGAACAGCGTGAGTAATTCTAACACGCCAGTGATGAGCAATGGCTCAAGTGCCTTTCCTGCTGATAGCATAAATGTACTAAATAACGGAATAAGAACCGCTGAAAGTGGCTCAGAATCACAGCCAATCCTTCTGTGATAAGAAATGGCTTTCAAAACTTCCCCCTCCCAATTTAATAAAAAATTACTTAATGGAAGATTTAGAATTTGTAGCAAAATGAGCTTCTTTTTTTATAAGCCATCTTCCTTTTCATTTCATCGGAGCTAATGAAAGAAAACAAAAAAACTATCAACGTATTCGAAATACTTCAAAACTAAGCAAAAATTAACAATTATGAAAGGCCTTTCTCCAATTGGGCTGCTCCAATTTGTCCTTTTGATCTTGGGACTTGTGCAAAGTGCCAAAACCCCCGACTCCAAGCTTCTCATCAACAAATACAACGAGGCCAGCAAAAAATCATTGCTTTGGGGTCCATATAGACCAAATGCCTACTTGGGAATAAGACCTCGACTACCGAGATCCATCATTAGTGGGCTCTTCTGGTTTAATGCAGACAATATTGAGAATGTTAGGAATATTAGACACTACTGTGACCAATCTTTAGATTTTCAAGGCTTTGGTTGGTCGAAATATGACCCAAGAATAGGTGGTTCTCAATTCTTTAAAGATAATGAGCTTGGTATTGATATCACAACAGATTTCGTGAAAAATGATGATGGTAATTGGGCATTAAAAGTGAAAGGTGTTCCAAGACCTGGCTTTGAGAAGAAGACTACATCAATTGTATTTTATGTTGGTCTGGAAGGTGAGGATGGAATGTTAACATCTGCTGTTGGTGACCCTATTAACGGGCTTGATGAAGGTGAAACTGTGAAATTAATTGGACAGTCTGATGATCTTGGTGCATTTTTCATTGATATCAACGATGGTCCTACTACAAACCAACATAAAAAACTGAAGAAAAGCCATATTGTTGATCCAAGTTTAGATCCTGGAAAAACACATTATGTTTCATTACGAATCCCTGATGACAATATATGGAAGGCCACTGAAATATTCAATGTCTTTTTGCAAGAATCTATTCAATCTTTAGTCACGACACATCCAGATCCTGGGTTTACACCGGATCCAAGCTCCTTACTAGTGATAAGAAACATCAATAATTTCAGTGGGAATCTACATTTTGTTCAAAAATTATTCACAGGTGCTTTTGAGTTCGATATTATTTACAATACTGAAAACACTCAAAATCAACTTAAAGAAGAAGACATCCCAACTTTGATAGAATCAACTTTAGATCAATTTGACAAGAAATTTGACAAGTCGTTCCAGCTACAGCCCCCATTCGACAAGCCAAAATATGAGACGTTTGCAAAAGAGGTTTTCTCAAATCTATTGGGTGGGATTGGGTACTATTATGGTGATCAACTGGTTGACAGGGAATCTGAACTCGACGAAGAAACGTATGAACGCATAAAACTTGAAGGAAAGACGGAAGGTCCAACAGAATTATTCACTGCAAGTCCAAGCAGAACTTTTTTTCCAAGAGGATTTTATTGGGATGAAGGATTTCACTTAATTCCTATTTTAGATTATGATTCTGATTTGGTTCTAGAAATTTTAAAAAGCTGGTTCGATTTGATTGATGAAGACGGCTGGATTGCAAGGGAGCAAATTTTAGGACCAGAAGCAAGATCAAAAGTGCCTGCTGATTTTCAAGTTCAAAGTCCAAAGATTGCGAACCCTCCAACGTTGATGTTGATCCTAGTTGATTTGTTAAAAAAGGCTAAAAATTCGAAAGATAGTCAACCGTTCGATTCACTGGGAAATATCGAAGAGCCTCAAATGGTCGAAACGCTAGGCAGTGATTATTTCCATGGTGTCACTGATGCACACTTAAAGCATCCTGAACTATTAACTGATTATGCTGAAGAGATATATCCAAAATTACAACTACACTACGAGTGGTTCAGAAGAACGCAAAAAGGTGAATTAGAAGAATTCGAACGCAAACCGTTCTCTTCGAAAGAAGCATACAGATGGAGAGGTAGAACACTCACCCATTGTTTACCTAGCGGCCTGGATGATTATCCTAGGGCTCCTGTTCCAGACACTGCTGAGTTGAATGTTGATTTGATTAGCTGGATAGGTATCATGACTAGATCAATGAAACAAATTGCTGAACTATTAGGAAAAGAGGATGATCGAGTCAAGTACTCAAAGATAGAAAGTGATATTGAAAGAAATATTGAAGATTTACACTGGTCAGAGAAAGATAAGACATATTGTGATGTCTCTGTTGATGAAGTTGACGAAGATATTTTTGTATGCCATAAAGGATACATCAGTTTGTTCCCGTTCTTATTGCAACATATTAAACCAGGGCACAACCATTTGAGAGATATCATTGAGCTAATTTCTGACCCTAGTGAGTTATGGACTGAGTATGGTATTAGATCCCTATCCAAATCTGATGAGTTGTATAAAACAGGTGAAGATTATTGGAGAAGTCCAGTCTGGTATCCTATCAACTACCTGATCCTACAGGCTCTGGAATACTATGGAACTGGATCAAATGGTAGTAAATTGGATGTTAAAACCAGAGAATTATTTAATGAGACCTATAAAAAGCTACGTGTTAATCTTGTTGATAACTGTTATGAGAATTGGGACAAAACAGGGTTTGTTTATGAGCAATATGATGATCTAGACGGGTCACCTCGTGGAGCTAAGCATTTCACTGGCTGGACATCTTTAGTTACTGTGATTATGAAAATGCCAGAAAGTTTAGACTAGTTTAATTGCAACATGCAGCTCATTCAATGACATACATTGTAGTTACGTATTTACGTTTCTAGTGATAGTTCTAAAAGTATAAATAACAAGTTTTTTCTCCTTCTGCAAAACTAATTAGCCGCCATCATATTATAATGAAAAATGCCTCCAAAAAACGCCAGAAAGCCAAAAGATTCTAGTGAAAAGTCGAAAGGCAAGTTCACAACACTCTAAAGTCTACCAGCTTTGTTTTTGTTTAGACTAACACTTTTCTAGCTAATAAGAATGGGTCTGCTGAGGATACAATCCAAGAGTACCTAGAAAAACAGTACAGACCATACTCAGTCAACGATATTGTTCAAAACCTACACGGAACTTTTACTAAAGGAGTAACTGTCAAAGCATTGGAGTCATTGACCAATGATGGAAAGATCGTCACGAAGGTGTTGGGAAAGATGTCGATATCTGTTGCTAATAAAGTCGAATTGACAGAGGATATGAAGGCTGTTGATAGGGATAAAGAGATGGCAAACTTGAATGAAGAGTTTGAAGATGTTAAAAAAGATATAGCACATGTTCAAGAAGAGCTTGCTATCGTTACCAGATATCCAGATGATGAAACACTGGATAAGACTCTGAAAGAATTAGAGCAAGAGATCGCCAGTTATGAGGAACGTATTAAGATTTCAAACACAAAGCCAAGTCTTAGCCCAGATTCTGTGACCAAGGTGAATTTGATATCAGTTGACATAACTAAGGAATCGGAGAAGAGATTGAAGATGGTGAGTTTGCATCATGTATTATTGAATTCATGTAACTAACATCCTACTCCAGTATAAGAACTTCATGAAGTACATCTCTGAATTTATTGATACGAAAGCACTGGCTGTGAGTCCCATATTTGCCTGTGGTCTTTTATTAACGTCCAATACTAACACTAATAGAATGACCTGGGTTTAGAAGAACCCCTTATGTAGAATGCATTATGATATCTACACTAAATGCTAAATCCACCACTGTGGTTAAGTGCCCAGTATTATTACGCTTAGTCAGCTGTAGGAGTGCAATTTCGTCTCGAGTCCGAAGCCCAAACTCCAGCCATAAGAAATGGGCCAATGACACATCCGGAATCCTTTACGGGCTACAGCTAGGTTGAGGTCCCCTCCTCAACTAAAGATTAAGCAATCTGTTGGTACCCACCCGACGGTTGTTTTGGGTGCGCGTTGAGGGTATCTGGGTGTCCTTAGTGGGTTGTCTGGTGGGGGCTCTCGCTTCTTTGGGTGGGAGTCAGGCATTTTCAGAATATGTCAAACTTGTCCGGATGATCAAACGACAGAAAAATTCACATAAGCTGATGAGTGCAAAAACAACCGGAGTTTCAATCGCAGCTGCTAAAACAGACACATAAGATATGCGGTGTTTTCTACAGGTTTCCTCAGGCCACAGTACTTTGTGTGCATCCACGGAGTTTGCTGTCATATAACATTTGGGCCCTATATATAAAGCAGTTGCTTTCTTCTGTTTCCGCTTGGAGTTTAGACCATCGACTCTTTGCCAAATTACCATTATGTCTCACTCCTACCAGGTTGTTCAAGCTCGTGATAACAAGCTACTACTGCTACCCACGCTGTCTGATAGACAGCTTGACAACACACATAAGCTACTGGATCTTTGCACCGTGGAAAGACTACTGAAAGTTGACCTGAATAACTCTCATGTGATTACCTCATCTAACGAATACTTATTTGACCATCACCATAAAGCAAGATCAAATTCCGTTTCAAGTGAAGAATCATTGTTTTCAAGAAGTCCTTTTAGTGTATCATCGATAGAGGTTGATACTGAGTCCGATGACAATTTTAGTGAGTCACCGCAGCATAACTGTGACTGTTCATTAAATTCTAAAAAGCAACAGTCTCGCAAGAGAAGAATACAAAGTCATATTACTGGGAAAACCAAAAGACAAAGGGTTGGACCAAGTTGTGATTCATGCCAGTTTAAAAAGATAAAATGTGACGCATTTATTGAAGTAATTGAGTACAATGTGGAGAACCCTAACAACATTTTACAAATAAAGGAGGGGAGTAATATTGTTACGAATCCTGCTAAGCTTAAAGAGACTCTAACACCCGAAGAAATGGTAAACGGGTATAAAGTGATCTACTCCAATACTAAAGTTATTAAAGTTAGAAACTGTTCAGCCTGCGAAGCCAAGGGAGTCGAGGCGAGCTTTAAAAGAGGCTACACTAAGGAGGATATCCTTGCCTACAACATCTTGCACAATATCGTCAAAAAGCCCTCTGGAAGATCGGCTAGAAAGAGGAGCTAAAAGATGAAAATATTTATTTAATTGTTTATTTATAAGTAAAAAATAATTTACCTAATCCGGAAATTTTCTGTTTTCGGTATTATACCAAATTCCTGTCGTACATTTCTTGAGATTCCGAGAATGTGTTTGATATTTATATCTTTCAACATCTTGTGTGAAAAAACTGCAATATTTATTGCTTGCTGTCCCTTTTTGCCTTCACTGTATCAACAATCTACCACCACCATGGCTATTACTCCCTCAGTGAAGTCTATAGAACATGCTATCGACAAGTATAGATTGAAGAATCTCCTAATTGAGCCTGCTTCATCCATTCAATTCTCTCTCGATCTAAAATCTCATATCTTGAAAAAGACTGAGGATGAGACCAGAGCTCTGTCTGTTCTTTCAATCATTTTGAGATTCTCTAAGCCTAATGATGCCTTTGTCCAAGTCTTTGATGAACCGTTGTTAGATGCTCTTTTCAAATCAATCACGCCTGCTACAAGCTTAGATATTATCAAATCTATTTTGAGAGTTCTTGCTAGCGTGGTAACTGGGTCAATTTTTGAAACTGTTTCAAGCTCTTCTTATATAATACCTTTGTTGAACTCCGTAAACACTAATTTAGTGGTTTTGGAAACTTTATCAAATAAGTTGTATTTAGAGAATATTGATATGATGGTTAATGCTTTGAGTTTTATCAATGGTTACTTGGATATTGATCACATGAAATTGAGCTCTATCAATCACTTAGCAGAGTTTATTTTACATTTGCAAAGGTCAGAATTCTTGACAATGCTACTTTCTTATAGCCAGGATACCAGATTTCAGAAAACTTTAGCTTTACCAATGGACCATACTCGTACTTCATTCCAAAATATGAATAATTTATTACTAGGTTTGCGAGTTGATCCAACTTCAAAATACCAGCAGCAAATTTTGAATATCATATTAAGTCAAGTTACTAATACTGAAACAGAGGCTAAACGTGTATTGATTTTGGAAAGATTTTCACTATTCCATTTAATTGATTTATATTTTTTTTTGGAAAATACAAATATCACTTTCAAAAAAGCTTACCATCAACAAGTTTTATTCAATTCAAATTCAGATCAAAAGTTTCCATTGCCTTTAGCTTCACTATATGTCACCAACTTCTTATCAAAGATCTTCAAAACTGATTCGACATCAACAGAATACTCAGAAATCAAAAAACATTTTTTCATTAGAGATTTATTACAATACAATATAATTACAAAATTCTTAGAAATATGGGTTGAATCAAAAGCTGGACATGCTGATTTCGAAAACATTTTCCTATTGATTAAGATATTAGTTAAAGAAGTCAATGATGCAATTGACCCTAATGGTGAATTAAACTTGGTTGATAAAATATTGAGTACTATCAAAAATATCACATACAAAGATCTACGTGAAATCCAACTGAATAATTACAAAAAAGAGGTTTCTTCTGTAACCAAGGATGAAACTTTAAAATTCAACAAGATGTTAAATGATCAAGTTTTTGAATTTGTTAGAAATCAAAGATTTTTGCAATTAGCTAAAGGCTCATGGGTATATGCAGACTTGCCATCTTTTAAGAATTCATCTCAATCTTCCTCAAGTTATTATTTTATCATATTGTCTCCAAATTTCAAACAACTCTTATACAAAGAATATAAATTCACCACGCAAAACACTCCTGATATTGATAAATCAGGTATCGCCATTGATATCACCGCGATTGCAAACTTTGAAATTGAAGAGATTCACCAAGTTGATCCTAATGCGCCACCATCTTCAAATCCAAGATTGATTAATTTGGTTAATAAAACAATTATTAACAAAATCACTCTTCTGAATAGAAAAAACAAAACCTTATTCAATTTTTATGCTAAGAAAGAGGATTCCTTAATCTGGTTAGATGGTTTAAACCTATTGATTGGTAACTTTGATCATCTTTCAAGTGAGCTAAAAAGTGAGTTGGCAAAATTGTATGATATCAGAAGAACTGTTCAATTATTGAATTACGATAAGGTCTCGCATGAACAGGGGTTAAATCCACTAAATGAAGAAGACAGTAAGAACATTAATGATTTACAATATCTGGAGAGTTTGTCCACTGGTTTTTACTATACCTAAGAAGAACTAATTTGCCACTTTCATTTTGATATAATGTATTTTTTAATGTATGTGAGGTTTAGAACTGACTCCGGAAATTATCAGCTTTAACGCACCGTGCCCTTTTCTCGACAGTCAAATCTAATCCCAATGCTTCCTAGGCTTAAATTGAAGTCCAGCTGCAAGAGAACAACAATAGCTCTTGTACTAGCAGCTCTACTCTCCATTTTTCTGCTCAATTTCAAATACGACGCGCCCCGGACTGGCCCATTGCCGGTTGTCGCACCAAAATATCAATATCAAGAAAACGCAACGTTCGTGTCGGTGGCAGGGAACGATGACTTGTGGTATCTGGTTGATACTGTGAGATCTGTGGAAGATCGTTTCAATGCGAAATATAACTACGATTGGGTGTTTCTGAACTTCATTGAGGCCGAGGGAAATTTTAGTTCAGAGTTCCAAACTGTCATGAGTAATTTGGTGTCAGGGGAAGCTAAGTTTTATAGTATTGATCATTCAAAATACTGGTCTACTCCTACTTGGATTGAAAAAAAGAGGTTGAAGAAGCCAACAACAGAAAATGAAAAATCATTTTATATTACACCATGGGTTAAACTTGCAAATATTGGGAGCTTTAGACATTGGAATCGTTTCTTTTCAGGCTTACTATTTAACCATCCTTCACTTCAAAATTACAAATATTACTGGAGAGTAGAAAGGTCTAGTCAATTGTTTTCGAATATAAATTACGACGTCTTTAAATATTTAAAAGAAGCAGGCAAAGACTACGGTTTCAGTATGGTTGTCCGTGGGTACCTCAATCCACTGGGGAGTTTGTGGAATACAACAAATGAGTTTTTAAAAGAAAATGCAGATATTAAAATAGAAGAAAATTCTGGTCTATTGAATCTCATATCTGATGATAAAGGCCAAACCTTAAATGATTGTCATTTTTACTCAAATTTTGAAATTGGTAATATGGATATTTGGAGAAGCGATTCATATCAGAGGTACTTTGATTATCTAGACAAAAAGGGTGGTTTTTATTATGAAGGATGGAGTGATGATGCTGTTCATACCATCGCTGCCGCTTTATTCATTTCAAAGGAACGTGTTTATCACTTTGAGGATATAGGTTATAGAAGACTGCCTTACGAAAGCTGTCCAACAAGTGACGATATCAGAAGGAAAGACAAGTGTATGTGTGATCCAAAGAGAAGCGTAACATGGAACTCTGAATCCTCATGTATGAGTCAATATTACAATATTCAAGGACTTGATAAGCCGTCAGGATGGGATAAGCTCAGCTCTTCAAGAGAATTGTATGATGTATAAATAAAAAATTTTAATCTACAAAAAAAACTTGGACTATCTATTAGACATGATTTATATTAACTCCAAGCAGTTATCATATTTATTTCTTCTTTTTTGATGACTTTTGCTTCTTGGAACGACTTTGATCTTCTGCTCTGTCAGTCTTTGTCTTTTTATAACTTCTTCCACCAAATTCCTCTTTAGCTTCAGCTTGTTTTCTCTTTTTACTATTCAACTTCTGTTTTTGTCTCTCTTTATTCAAAGCTTTTATCTTTGGTGAATCTTTCTTCTCGCTCTCTTTCTCGAACCAAGTTCTTCTTGGTCTCGATTGAATCTCTTCTTTATATCTCAAAATGTTTTCACCTTTACGTATTTCCATTTCGGCTTGTAGAATTTCTTTCTCAGACTTCTCTTCTGTAAGAATCTCTTCAACTGTGTCCTTCTTAGCTTCGATGATCTTGTTAATTTCTTCAACCTCTTTCCAATCAACTTCACGACCAACTGTTTTACCAATCATTGTACTTGAGCTATCAGAAACACTCTTGATGGCATCTTTGACAATCGCTCTATCAGATCCTTTCTCACCAACAAATGATATAGATTTACCTTCACGGCCAGCTCTTGCAGTACGACCAACTCTATGTAGGTAGACTTCAAAATTCTTTGGCATGTCAAAATTAATAACAACTTCAATTTTTGGAATATCCAACCCTCTCGAAGCCAAATCTGTACAAATCAAAATTGGAACAGTCAGGCTCTTAAATGCATTTATGGAATTCAAACGTTGTTCTTGTGTTAATGAACCATGTAACTCTGAAACTTTTAACCCTAAAAGTCCAAGAATGATTCTCAATTTATGTGCTTGTTCTTTTCTGGCAACGAAAATAACGATTCTTTGATCTTTTGTAAACTTCTTTAGAATGTTGAACAAAACAGATGGTTTTAAATGATCTCTCTTTCTAATACGAACAAACTCTTGAACTAACCCACTGGCAGCTTGCTTTGGGGGATCAATCATAATTCTAACAGGTTTACTCAACGACAATTGAGCAAGTGATTTGATTTTAGAGTTCATAGTGGCAGAGAATAATAATGTTTGTCTCTTTATAGGTAGGATTTCCAAGATTTCAGTCAATTCTTTTTGGAACCCTTCTTCTAACATTCTATCTGCTTCATCGACAATTAGAATCTCAACACTGTCAGAATTGAAACTTGGGGAGTTTCTCAAATGATCGATAATTCTACCTGGAGTAGCAATGACGATATCTGGTCTTTGTTTCAATTCTTGTTCTTGTTGTCTCAAATTCAAACCACCCACAGCCAAACCAAAAGTCAACCCATTTACAAACTTACCAATTTTTTTACCAACATCGTTAACTTGGATAGCCAATTCTCTGGTAGGTGTTAGAACAATAACTCTAGTAGCAGCAATTTTTGATGGTTTATATAACAATCTCTCAATCACTGGAATCATATACGCAGCAGTTTTACCAGAACCTGTAACGGCACCAGCAATGATATCTTTACCTAATAATGCAATTGGGATCGTAGCACCCTGAATTGGTGATGGTTTGGAATAACCTAAAGCAGCAAGCCCTTTTAAAATAGGTCTGGAAAGATCCAATGAATTAAAGGTTTTATGAACATTTTTTTTGGCATCTTCTCCTTCTTCAGCTGGGGCATAGAATCTAGCGATTTCTTCTGGGGAGTCTTCATCTTCTTCCTTTTTAGCATCTCTATCATCATCTGAAACAACCAATTCTTTTCCCTCGGATTCCTCTTGGGATTCTTCCTCTTCTTCTTCGCTTTCTTCCTCCTCTATCTCCTCATCAGCTTTATTTTTACCGATACCCATACCAAATCCATCTAACGCAAGGTCGTCATCGTCCTCGCTGTTGTGTTGTTCTTCTTCTTCTTCTTCTTCTTCTTCATCTTCGTCATCACTCTCGGCTTCTTGTTTACTACCAGCTAATTTTCCAAGACCACCTTTTCTTCTAATGATACCATCTAAATCAACATCTTTTTTCACAATTTCTCCAGTTTTATCGTCACCTTTGAAATCCCATCCTTCAAAGTCAGCAGTGAGTTCTTCACCATCAACATCAAAATGAAAATCCAGGTTTAGATCCTTTTTTTTATCGTCATTTTCTTCATCATCTTCATTCTGATTATTCTTCTTTTTGTTCTTATTCTTCTTAACTTTCTTTGAAGATTCAACTTTCTTTGGCTCTTCTGCCACTATTTCGTCATCAGAGTCCAAGTTTGGAATATCATCTTCACTATCGCTGATTGTTGGTACAAAATCGTCGAATTTACCCATCGCTATCAGAACGTTCAACTGCACTTTCCAGCCAAAATGAAGCTCATCTCATCTCTGCTTTAAATTTTTTTTCTTTATTCATTTTTTTCTTTCGGTAGGGCCAGGCTTGAGTTCTCCCGCGAATGCGTTCTGTGAAGATTTCGGAATAATTCAAAACAATTCAAAACATTTCAGAGCTTTGAATGGCCATCTTTTGCTTGAATTACATTTTTTTTAACAACTTCGTAGTGGTTATAGTTATTCTTGATTGTTAATGATATGATCAACCAGATAAGAACATGGCTCTCTGCTTTTACTAGGGCTCAATATCAAATGATACCCAAGTTTAACAACAGTTCAAGCTCACTGACTCCTACAACAATTTTGATTCAGATCATAATACTACAATCATTCTACTACATAACGGCGACAATCCTGAGCTATTCACTGGCATTGTTAATTGGTCAAACCTTCTCATTCGAGTGGGTATTTTCGTGGCACTTGGTCTCACTAGAAAATACTCTTGGTTGGACTATGGTTGGACTATGGTTATTGGACTCATTTATTTGTGTTTTATTTATGACTATCATTGTTGGAAGAAGCAAACTGGCTTGGGACTTTGCTATTACCATTCATTTAATAAATCTGATTGTTGTGTGGGTATATAGTGGTGAATTTCCAAATAATGTGATTTGGTGGGCTGTTCAATTAGCAAGCTCTATTATATTGGTGAGCTTGGGTACTTGGTCAACAAGATGGAAAGAGTTGAGAGATACTTTCTTCGAAGGTATAGTGGATCCTGAACTGGGAGGTGTAGGTAGAAATGGAATTGAAATGAATGATATTACGGAAGATTGATGATAATTTGCCATTAACTATGTAACTAAAAATATAAAATCTAGAGAGAAACAGCCACTAACAACTGCATCTATTTGTGTCATCCCTGTTTAAATTCCTATCTATCAAAGATAGCGTTGTAGGTTTCTTCCTTATGAGTAATCTCGATTTTTGAGGGGGTTTGCTTGCTATTGAGACGTTCCAATTTGGTACATCACCATATTGAACGCCAAAACTTTGAATTTCTGGATCAACTATGCCTAATTCAATTTTTGTCAAAATAGAACTTGAAATCTTGTTGAATATTTCCCAATTATTTTGACCGTCTATCGATGATGTTTTCAAATATGACACATCTTTAATGTTATACCTCGTCTGGAATTCCAAAACTTGTTCATCTCGCACTATCAGTGTTGGGTCCGTTTCATTTACCAAATCTAACTTATTCCCCACCAAAATAATAGATGGGTTATTGGTCAAAGCTTTTACGTCCTGTATAAACTCTCCCAAATCATCCAGCGTCTGTTTTTGTGTTAAATCAAATACCAATACAACACCAGCACTACCTCTATAATAACTTCTTGTTAAAGATCTAAACCTTTCCTGACCAGCAGTATCCCAAAGTTGTAACTTGATAGCAATGTCTTCCACTTTAATGATCTTGGAGCTAAACTCAACTCCTATTGTCTGAGAAGTAAGCCTGTTAAAATCATCTTTCAAGAATCTATGAAGAAGACATGTTTTCCCAGTACTTGAAGAACCAATGATGATAATCTTAGCCAGATAGTTGTAGAAATCGTCCACATGTGAGATAACACTTTGAAGTGAGTATTTGGAACTGACGCTGTCCATCTAGCTTGGTAACTTCCTCAGTTTTCTTAATATAAAGCTGAAAAGACCCTTTCAGGTTTAGAATTTCAGAAGATATAAAAAAACATTCTCGGAGATATCCTATACAAAAAAAAAAGGATAATGGATGTACAACACATTTTATTAGTATTCTAATTAAAAATCACTGATCTTTCCATTCATGCTGACGTTGGAGTATACGTCAAACCTTCTCTGGCTTTGTAATGGAACGTTCTGTCTAAACTCGTCAACCTCGTCGAGGTTAAGCTCCCCATAAATAATTTGTTCTGAAGAATCAGCTTCAACCAGCACTTTACCCATTGGGTTCACAATTAGACTATGGCCATAAGCATGATATTTGGCTTCAAGATCTCTCGCAGGACTGCATAGAATGACAAAGCACTGGTTGTCAATTGCACGTGCTCTTGCTAGGGCTTCCCAGTGTAGTGGGCCAGTGGTCAAGTTAAAAGCACCTGGATAACACATCAAGAACGAATTATATGGAGGTCTGGTTGCTTGATTTGCCATTTCCGGAAATCTTAAATCATAACATATACCTAATCCGACATTACCAAATCCATTGAGATTGAACACAGTGGTTTTGTTACCGGCTTTTAATACCCTTGATTCTTGAAATGAGATCTTGTTTGGGATATCAACATCAAATAAATGCAATTTCTGATGTTTCGCTATCAGTTCACCTTTTGAATTGAAGACAGTTGATGTGTTATAAATCGATCCGTCAAGTACTTCTGGGATAGATCCGCCAATTATATTGACTTTTTTCTCCATGCTTAACTTTTGTAGAAATTGGGTTGTTTCACCATCCGGAATAGGCTCGCAGTATTTCCTGAATAGCTTAACAGAGTAAGGCGAATTGAAACATTCAGGCAATACGATCAAGTCCAGATTTGGTTTTTTATTCAGAGCCTCGTTGACAAGACGTGTGCAGTTTATGTAGTTGTCCTGCTTTACAGGACTGACTTTCAATTGGAGTAATGCGACATTTAACAACTTAGAAACCTTTGACATTTTCTTTTCCCTATTCTCTGTTTACGTCAATCCAAGGTCTTATGTTCAAGCTTTTGAGGATGGATTACAATTCTCGTATCGATTGAATCCAATTATTGTTTAATTAATCGACAGATAGTTCAATCTGCAGAGTTTATCAGTAGATACGAAGAAGTATAAAGTTGTTTATACTGAATCACAATGTAAAACAAGTTCGCGAAAAATCTTTATAAAGAGAATTTGGCTACAGAGAGCTTCCATTTTTGTATTCAAAGATTGATACTGGTTCAGAGGTAGCAAATTACTTGTGATGTTCTGTAAACCTTATGGTTTCCTTTACATCTGGTATGGAGTATTTGCTATGCCAACTTTACTTTTCTACGAGTCATATTTTTAAATTAAACATCTCAAATTAAACATCTCAAATTAAATATAATAAATAGCACAGTATTATAATCAAAGGTATCTGGTCAAACAATTGATGTAAATCCACAATTTTTCTACGATTCACTAAGCAAATAACTTGGCAGCTCTTCGTTAATACATCTAATTGTTTTTTTTTGTTTATTAACTGCTACTTATTCCAGTATTTATTCATCATTTTGGTCAAGACTTGCAAAGCAAGCAGGTTGTTGTGCCCATCTGTCAAACTCACGTGCCAATAAAAGATTATGCACACAAAACCAAACGATATAAATGATAATATCTCTTCTTTTGCTTTTGTGCTAAACACTTGCTAAACACTTGCTAAGATGTTTTTTTTTTTCTTTCTGTGCTTGTATGATAGGTATTATATATGAAGTAGTATAACATGCGAGCCTATTTTAAGTTCTGCATAAACAACAAATAGGTCGATATTATCTCACAACAGAAACTTTTCTACAAATTAAATATGAGTAAGTAGATTTCGTTATAAAAAAAGAGAACTCTCTTAATTTCTCTCTCTTTCTCTCTTTCTCTCTCTCTCTATCTGCAATTTTGTGCACTCTTTTTATTCTCTTTGTTACCTTTCTACCTTTGTAACCTCATTTGTTGATTCATTTTTTTAGATATATTTCTCATACCAAATCTAAGAAAGGCCCAGAAAGCT